>JACXGM010032860.1:0-12404 GCA_016801145.1 Umbra pygmaea | reverse complement strand
CCACAGACTTCCCACTGAGGTGCCTTGATACAGCACTCTGGGAACAGCCTATTTGTTCAGAAATTTCTTTCTGTGTCTTACCCTCTTGCTTGAGGGTGTCAATGATGGCCTTCTGGACAGCAGTCAGGTCGGCAGTCTTACCCATGATTGCGGTTTTGAGTAATGAAACAGGCTGGGAGTTTTTAAAAGCCTCAGGAACATTTTGCAGGTGTTTAGAGTTAATTAGTTGATTCAGATGATTAGGTTAATAGCTCGTTTAGAGACCCTTTTCATGATATGCTAATTCTTTGAGATAGGACTTTTGGGTTTTCATGAGCTGTATGCCAAAATCATCAGTATTAAAACAATAAATGACCTGAAATATTTCAGTTGGTGTGCAATAATTCTAAAATATATGAAAGTTTAATTTTTATCATTACATTATGGAAAATAATGAACTTTATCACAATATGCTAATTTCTTGAGAAGGACCTTTATGTATGTATGTATCTATGGGATATGCTTCTCCCATCTTTTGTAGCTATGATGACTGATTGGACCCCAGATTTCATTTCCAGAGAGAGCAATCGGCTTAATAACACTGTCAAATATTTTACACCAGATTTTAATTGGGATACTTTTAGAAC
This sequence comes from Umbra pygmaea, assembly GCA_016801145.1. Taxonomy (NCBI): domain Eukaryota; kingdom Metazoa; phylum Chordata; class Actinopteri; order Esociformes; family Umbridae; genus Umbra; species Umbra pygmaea. Next base: position 11,778 of record JACXGM010032860.1, on the reverse strand, counting down.
ATTTCTGTTTAATTGCGTAGAGAGATCTACAAGCTTTTTCTTTTAGTGTATTCACTGCCATACAGAAGTTAACTTACGCTGTGATATGAAGGCCCAGGTATGTGTAGTTCTTTTTTTGATCTATTGTAGTGTTATTAGAGTGAAATGATGTCTGTTTTCATGGCATTTTGGCTTTTTCTGAAAGATCATGATCTGACTTTTGGAGGGTTTTCCGCTAGGGCTCAATTATGTCGGTGTTGTTCCAGCAGGTTTAGCTGCTGCTCTCTGTCTGTCTGTGTTTTGTCTGTCTATCGCTCTATGTTTGTCTGTCTGTCTCCCATTCTGTCTGTCTCCTTCTGTCTGTGTGTGTGTACATCGATGAACAAAAAATGTATGGTGGAACCATTTTCAGTTGGACAAGCGAACCACTCCAGTCTTAGTTCTGCTTAACACACATATTGTACATGAGTTCATGTCGAATACAAAAAGCAAATCTAACCTCTTAAGGATCAGCGTCCTGCCGGCGGGATGTTTTGGGGAAAAAAGGTTGGATTAGAATCTAAAGTCTTTCCTTTCCAAATATATGAAGCAAAGGTTTTTCGTTGCTTCATGTCCAGTTTAACAAGAGGTTAACTTTGGGTATGTTGCACAATCAGAGCCCGATCCTTAATATTGATGGACCAAAAGCTACTTAATTTTCTGTTATCACTGTTGCTTCATCGGTAGTGGACACAAACACATATTTGAGTCATAATCCAGAGTCAGGTCAACACATACAATACCTACCATACACACATGCACGCACCCATATGCTCAAGCCATATGCACACAGACACACATACGCACAAACATAAGATATACAGTGCCTTGCGAAAGTATTCAGCCCCTTGAATAATTCAACCTTTTGCCACATTTCAGGCTTCAAACATAAAGATATAAAACTGTAATTTTTTGTGAAGAAGCAACAACAAGTGGGACACAATCATGAAGTGGAACAAAATGTATTGGATATTTCAAACTTTTTTAACAAATAAAAAACTGACAAATTGGGCGAGCAAAATTATTCGGACCCTTTACTTTCATTGCAGCAAACTCACTCCAGAAATTCAGTGAGGATTTCTGAATGATCCAATGTTGACCTAAATGACTAATGATGATAAATAGAATCCACCTGTGTGTAATCAAGTCTCTGTATAAATGCACCTGCTCTGTGATAGTCTCAGAGGTCCGTTGAATGCACAGAGAGCATTTAAAGTGTTTAAAGCCGGATTTGGATACAGAAAGATTTCCCAAGCTTTAAACATCCCAAGAAGTACTGTGCAAGCGATAATATTGAAATGGAAGGTGTATCAGACCACTGCAAATCTACCAAGACGCGGCCGTCCCTCTACTTTCAGCTCATACAAGGAGAAGGCTGATCAGAGATGCAGCCAAGAGGCCCATGATCACTCTGGATGAACTGCAGAGATCTACAGCTGAGGTGGGCAAGTCTGTCCATAGGACAACAATCAGTCGTATACTAAACAAATCTGGTCATTATGGAAGAGTGGCAAGAAATAAGCCATTTCTGAAAGATATCCATAAAAAGTGTCATTTAAAGTTTGCCACAAGCCACCTGGGAGACACACCAAACATGCGGAGAAGGTGCTCTGGTCAGATGAAACCAAAATGGAACTTTTTGGCAACAATGCAAAACATTATGTTTGGCGTAAAAGCAACCTGAACACACCATCCCCACTGTCAAACATGGTGGTGGCAGCATCATGGTTTGGGCCTACTTCTTTTCAGCAGGGACAGGGAAGATGGCTAAAATTGATGGGAAGATGGATGGAGCCAAATACAGGACCATTCTGGAAGAAAACCTGATGGAGTCTGCGAAAGACCTGAGACTGGGACGGAGATTTGTCTTCCAACAAGACAATGATCCAAAACATAAAGCAAAATCTACAATGGAATGGTTCACAAATAAACATATCCAGGTGTTAGAATGGCCAAGTCAAAGTCCAGACCTGAATCCAAGCGGGAATCTGTGGAATGAACTGAAAACTGCTGTTCACAAACGCTCTCCATCCAACCTCACTGAGCTCGAGCGGTTTTGCAAGGAAGAATTGGCAAATATTTCAGTCTCTCGATGTGCAAAACTGATGGAGACATACCCCAAGCGACTTATAGCTGTAATCGCAGCAAAAGGTGGCGCTACAAAGTATTAACTTAAGGGGGCCGAATAATTTTGCTCGCCCAATTTGTCAGTTTTTTATTTGTTAAAAAAGTTTGAAATATCCAAAAAATCTCGTTCCACTTCATGATTGTGTCCCACTTGTTGTTGCTTCTTCACAAAAAATTACAGTTTTTTATCTCTATGTTTAAAGCCTGAAATGTGGCAAAAGGTCGAAATGTTCAAGGGGGCCGAATACTTTCGCAAGGCACTGTACACAGACAGACACACAAATACACAAACAAATGAACGGTGAGATATCATTCAACAACACACAACACCTACGCACAAGTAATACAGATAAAAAGTTATTAATTTGCTCCCTATGAGATTTGTCACCTCGGTTTTCCTTGTCCAGGTGTAAGCCATGGATTATTTTCCATTTTTACTACCAATGTACAGACCATAACATTTTATAGGATTTCACTGCAGCTCATAAAAAGGTTCTCACTGGAATCTGATGTGCATATTAGTGAGTATGGAGGGATATGGTAAGTCCCCCATTTTAAAAGATAGCACGCTCGTTAGAATGTCTAATACACAATGGAAGGATGCAAACCTACAAGGCCTCATTGTCTAAACACCACAAACGACTTGAAAAGAGGCTGTGTGGTTTATGTGAAGAACAATGTCATTGTGTCATTGACAGTAAGCTCTCAAATGTCTGGTTTTAATCAGCCAACATCCTTTATTGTCCTTAAATCAAGTTTGAAATGCATTTGTCCTAACAGGGCAACAAACAAGAGGCATGCATACAGCTTACCTACATGCTAATACATTATACATTGGCTTGCAGCCAACACTGTAAACATGAATATACAGAAATAACCAACGACTTATAATGACCACAGTGTAAATCACTAGGAAGTAGACTGTACGAATTATGAGCAACACATAAGATCATCTTTCTCATCCCCACGTTTAGCACAACCATCATCATCACCATCACCATGCCAACCAGGACAGACCTCTTCCTCTAAGATGGCCGCGGTGTGACGGAGCTGTTTTACCGGTTAGTTCTATAGCATGTAATGACCACCTGAAGCCTGATGACATTTACATCATGGAGTAAGAGTGGAAACTCCCTGCTTTACTCACCACTGGGCCCTGCCTGTCTCACCACTGGGCCCTGCCTGTCTCACCACGGGGCCCTGCCTGTCTCACCACGGGGCCCTGCCTGTCTCACCACGGGGCCCTGCCTGTCTCACCACGGGGCCCTGCCTGTCTCACCACGGGGCCCTGCCTGTCTCACCACTGGGCCCTGCCTGTCTCACCACGGGGCCCTGCCTGTCTCACCACGGGGCCCTGCCTGTCTCACCACGGGGCCCTGCCTGTCTCACCACTAAGCCCTGCCTGTCTCACCACGGGGCCCTGCCTGTCTCACCACTGGGCCCTGCCTGTCACACTACCTGTCACAGTGCTGTGCTGGATCTCCCACCTTCAGCATTTCATGTTGATCTTTGACAGGTGATGAGAGCTAAACCTGTGTGATTCAAAGTTCTGTCTCACTTTCATCCTTCCTTGCGTCACCCACTCTCCATCTCCTCCTTCTTAATAATAACAAAAGGCTGTCCTCGATTCCCCGTTCTGCCGTAGGTCACTAGTTTTAGATGATATGTAGCAGTATGCTCCAGAGCAGCCACAACCCTTGGAAGCTGAGATTAACACAACTGCTCTCCAGCCCTGACACCACTGATCATTACACTGTGCCACAAATCATCCAAAGGGTACTCAAGACAAGGTGAGTGTCCAGGTCGACCAACAAAGATTTAAGGTTAGGATTGGGAATGAGGGAAGCGTCTAACTACAGTCTAAATAAAAACTGCAGATAGCTTCTCTTCTGCACTCTTCTCTCCTCGAAAATCTGGATGTTAATCATGTCCGAAAGTGGACGCAGGGTGACAGCATCTCTGCTAGTTCTGTAAGTGTTCATTGGAAAGGAAACATCAGCTGAGGGTTTAAAAGGTCAATGTTATTAATAGCTGTCACTTGATAAGCAGTGAAGAGCTGTGTGTTCATGAATAATGAAAATGATAATAAGGCCCTGAATCTAACAACATATAGATACGCCCTTCAAATGTGGACTGTGATTTGTCAATCAAACACACAAAGGCCAATTGAAGCTCCTTAGGAGTTAATTGCAACTCTCATTGGCCCACTGATTGGGAGTTCATGACATGCCAGCCAATCACAGGGTTCAGAAGGGTAATTACATCCATCAGTGGTTACGGATGGAGCAGGATATGATTTGCGTTGGTAACTGATTAATTGGCTGATACAATGTGTCATTGAATCAAGACCAATAAATCTTATGGTGGTTATCCCAGGTCACACAATGAAGGCTCTGAGATGGCACGGGGGACTGACAGGCTGGCACATGGATGTGGGTGTGGTGGCGGATGCACACGCACACACACACACGCACGCACACAGATGTGCACGCACGCATGTGCACGCACGCATGTGCACGCACGCATGCGCACGCACGCATGCGCACGCACACACGCACCACAGTGAGAAACAAAATGACTACCTACTGAAACCAAGTTTAATACAGCATAACCAGGAGGAGATAAAAAAGACAGACAGCTAGACAGCTAGACAGCTAGACAGCTAGACAGCTAGACAGCTAGACAGCTAGACAGCTAGACAGCTAGACAGCTAGACAGCTAGACAGCTAGACAGCTAGACAGCTAGACAGCTAGACAGCTAGACAGCTAGACAGCTAGACAGACATGTAGAGATGGGGAGAAAGAGAGACAGGAATAGAGAGACAGGAAGAAAGATGCAAAGAAAATAGGAGAATGTATCTGTCACTCACTGAGGCACCAGGTAAGTTATGTCTTTCGCTTTAATTAAAAAGCTTTTGGGGTCCTCTGTGTTAATGGAGTGAATTAATTCAAGTCTGGTTGGGGTGGCGATATGAGCCTAATAATGAAGTCCATCTGCGCTCCGTAACAAATCTGTGTCCAAGTCCAGCGGTCAGGATCTCCAGTGTACACACAGTAAATAACTGTTCTATCATACTGCTAATTCACATCCTGCTCTACTGTCCCACTTTCTGTCAGAAAAACATAAAATGCCCCAGAAAACATGAACTAAAACAATTACAAAATCATTTAAAACACTGTCCTACATCCTCACATCTAATACATATTTGAGTCCTTAGTAATGTCTTTAGAAGTGTGGGACAAGAGGGGTGTGGCTGAAAGTTTACCTAATTTCTCAGGAGGATCAGGCATGGCAGGTATTTGGAAACTGTTTAAGTATAATTAAACATTTGTTATTATTAACGGTTGTTAATGTGAACAGCTACATTTGAAAATAAAGCATTTGACAACATTGCACATGGTAAGATAGGCTGTTACAGCATGAGTCCCTGTGGTTGCTCTACCCCCAAGCTTGAACACCTGTTTCTGGATCAGCTCTGCTAGTTCAGGACTGCAACACTGTTAAGGAATGTCTGAGGAGAACTTTGAGAACCACTGGTTTACCGTAAACCAGACAGGCCATGGCTAACAAAGTTCTACATTTTTCTCTGCAATAATTTGAACCTGGACTCCATCATGCAAATGTAGATATGATCAACATGAAAAATGCAAAAACAGGAACCTGTCGCTGTAATAGTTTTTAAAAAATGGAAATAGCCAGATGGATTCTTTGGAAAAGGTAGGCTGAGGCTCAATTCTGGCTTTGTGCAGTGAAATCGCTATCAGTTCATCTTACAAACCAGTTGGGTCGTTCCTACTCGTCACTTCCCTGAACAGTGAATGGAGGGAGTGTATTAGAAATTAACAGCTATAAATACATTGTCAAAGTCCCATTACAATACTGGTGCCATTAGGCAGACAGGTGAGAATGTTTGTTGATATTACTGGCTAACTAGATCCTATTCTGTGGACATGAAGGAAAACCACCAATACCCAAATATTTCCCTTATTAGTTAATCAAATGTGAGCCATTCAGTATTGTATCAATAAATGCAAAGCATAAACCACCAGAAATAAACACTGTTTAGATTTCCCTCTCAAGGGTTTTGGTTCCAGAAATAAGCAGACAGAAGCAATCCGTATTGCACATAAAATTTCCAACAGATTGAGCTTCGCGGAGAGCAAAGTACTCTAACGTCATCCACAGCTGTTTTGCTCCCACTGTAAATGAAACAAACCCAGGCAACTTTTCAATCCAAGCTAGATTTTTCAGGTTGTGGTGATCTACCTCAGATCAAAACACTGTCTGTTTGCTTCACTATAGTAAATACATCGACATGGGAGGAAATCAACAATGTGGGCAATAAGCTTCAGTGATGCAGTTTTTCTGTCTACAACCAGAGAATATTTTCTTCAGTACAAGAAGGCAAGCAGACAGAGAGGGCCCGTCCACCAGCCAAGCTCGTTGGAGCGTGACACCCAAAGGCAGACCAGAGCCTTGGGTCTTTCATCTCCTGGTCTTGATGTGGATGCTATCTTTCCAGAACTCCCCCTGAAGCTCACAGGCAAGAAAAACAACGCTGACATTTTCTCACACCGAGGACTTATCAAACTGTATCGCTTCTCCGGACTCATCACTTACTGGTCAATTCTTAACGTAAAAGAAATGCATATGGCAGGTCATTGTTTAAAATCAAAAGTCAACATAAATCTTTATACACTGTACCTTTGACAAGCAATATGTTATTTCACAAAGCTTTCAGCACTGCGTAAATAGTGTGCAGTGTGAGTGTGTGTGTCTAAGGGAGAGAGATAAAGAGACACAGAGGTAGAGTCAGTTCGTGGGCTGGAGACCCAGATGGCCGTTGGCAGCCAGCGCTGCAGACAGCAGGTACTGTAGCAGAAGCTCCATTTCTCCCAGAGCCTCGTATGCCTCTAATCTGGTTTAACAGGGCCTGTCCAGCATTAGGTGAAGTGTAACATCACCATAGGGACGTGCTGTTTTCACCCTGCACTGTAATGTCCACAGTACCACCATGGCACACCTCTCTTTGACAATTTAATTGAAATGTTTTTCCACATATTTTTGTTTTGTTTTGTTTGTTTTCCAGGTTGCCACTCGGGAATGGATGGGGAGACGGAGCTGGAGAGAGGAAGAGCGAAAGAGCGAGCGAGCGAAAGAGAGGGTAAGCAAAAATGGAGGGACAGGCGGAGAGAAATGTGGGCAGTTTTTCCGGCTCATTGCATTGGAATGGCTGAGCTGGATTGCGCCCCGGTGACTCGAGGGAGAACAATATTGAGGGTATGCGGTCTGACTAAGACTTCCCAGACTGCTGTGCTACGGGTCAGAGGGCTGTTATGGGGGGGTAAGATGCAGCTTGTGGACTCTGATTGTTCAGTTTTTGGGGCTTTTTTGGCCCCCAAATTGGTAAAGTGTACTTCTTCCTATTTATTCCAGTATAGATTTCAGAGCTAGGCTACTATACATCACCTCACATGAACACATTTTCGAGAAATCTAGCTTGATTGCCTGTCCAGAATGTTACTGTTAGCCTGCATGAGTTGATTGCTACAACTCCCAAGATTACCCTTCGACTTTTCACAGTAACAAGCAGAAGAAAAGAAGAAGACAAAGAAGCAAAATCTCTCTCTGGGCCACCTTGTAGAGCGGGTTTACAGCCAGAGGATGATTACTGTAATCATTTAGCAAATGCAGACATTTTTTACAGTAACCCAGTAGCAATTAGGGTTAGGGAATAGGAAATTGTTCCACAAAAAACAACAAAAAGACAAAGTTTGAGTGAAATTCCCTGTTAATGTCCAGGCTCTGAGATAGCAGGCTGGTTCTGGACCTACAGTGGGATGTGTAACGCTGCCTTGCATGCCTCCATGGCATAGCATGGAAAACCCATTAAGTAACCAGATCTCCAATCACAATCACTCTTTCCTCCCTCACTCCCTCATTCTCTCGCCCCTACCTCTCTCCCCATCTTCACACATTTACCTCCATCCAGTCTAAGCACCTTATTCTCTCTCTCTTCTATTATTCTCTCTATCGCTTCTATTCCTCCTCCCAACTCTCGTTCCCTTAGTCGGTTTAATGGTAGTAAATCTGATTTCCTCAGTGGGCCGAGGCTAATACACGTTTACGGGAGCCACACATCTACACAGACGACGAAGACCGAGGTTGGCCTGCACAGCAACCAGACTGTTAACAATATTATTGAGAAGGCAATTAGAGCTTCCCTAGGCAGGAGGGCTTTGACAACGGCATGTCTCTTCTCTCGGCGTGGAAGTGCTTGTCCGTGGTCTTGTGGTTGGACAGCGAGGAGAAAACCTTCTAACGAACTGGCTTTCTCAAGTTTTTAGGAGCACTCGAGATGTCATTCACACACTCTGTTTTCCAAAGGGGGAAAAACTGATTAAATTAAACTGGGAAAATAACAATAACTAATCAATAGAACAATGTAAATGTTATGATGTTGAAACAATGTAGAAAGTAATTTGATTTGATAAATACTTTATTATAGTGGAGTGCCGTTTTTTTCTATTACATGTATATCACAATCCAGTAGAGGGATGAGTTTGTTGAATTCATACTGAAATACTGTTAAATGTTCATCTGCAATCACAGAAAAATAACTACACTCAAGTCAGGGTGTGTGAAGGGCAGTTGGGGTGTGTGAGGGAGAGACGGGGTGTGTGAAGGGCAGTTGGGGTGTGTGAGGGGCAGACGGGGTGTGTGAGGGGCAGACGGGGTGTGTGAGGGGCAGACGGGGTGTGTGAGGGGCAGACGGGGTGTGCGAGGGGCAGACGAGGTATGTGAGGGGCAGTTGGAGCAGGGTAGGGTAGAGTACTGAAAATCTGTACTCAAATACAAGACTGTAAATGAAAATGTCAAAAGTTTTATAGAACACTGTCCTACATCCTCACATCTAATACCCGATTAGAGTCCTTAGTTCTTTAGAAGTGTGGGACAAGAGGGGTGGGGCTGGAAGTTTACTTCAGTTCTCAGTAGGTTCAAGCATGGCAGGTGTTTGGAAACTCTTTAAGTATAATTAAACATTTGTTATTATTAACGGTAGTTAATGTGAACAGCTACATTTGAAGATAAAGCATTTGACAACATTGCACATGGTAAGATAGGCTGTTACAGCATGAGTCCCTGTGGTTGCTCTACCCCCAAGCTTGAACACCTGTTTTTGAATCAGCTCTGCTAGTTCAGGACTGCAACACTGTTAAGGAATGTCTGAGGAGAACTTTGAGAACCACTGGTTTAGCGTAAACCAGCCAGGCCATGGCTAACAAAGTTCTACATCTTTCTCTGCAATTATATGAACCTGGACTCCATCATGCAAATGTAGATATGATCAACATAAAAAATGCAAAAACAGAAACCTGTCGCTGTAATAGTTTTAAAAAAATGGAAATAGCCAGATGGATTCTTTGGAAAAGGTAGGCTGAGGCTCAATTCTGGCTTTGTGCAGTGAAATCGCTATCAGTTCATCTTACAAACCAGTTGGGTCGTTCCTACTCGTCACTTCCCTGAACAGTGAATGGAGGGAGTGTATTAGAAATTAACGGCTATAAATACATTGTCAAAGTCCCATTACAATACTGGTGCCATTAGGCAGACAGGTGAGAATGTTTGTTGATATTACTGGCTAACTAGATCCTATTCTGTAGACATGAAGGAAATTCACCAATACCCTAATCTACCCGATTATTTATTTTATCAGTTAATCTAATGTGAGCCATTCAGTATTGTATCAATAAATGCAAAGCATAAAACACCAGAAATAAACACTTTTTAGATTTCCCTTTCAAGGGTTTTTGTTCCAGAAATAGGCAGACAGAAGCAATCTGTATTGCACATTAAACATCCAACAGATTGAGCTTCGTGGAGAGTATAACGTCATCCAGAGCTGTTTTGCTCCCAAGGTAATTGAAACAAAACAATGCAACTTGTTTTAATTTATTTATTTATTTAACCTTTATTTAACCAGGTAAGGTGACTAAGAACAATTTCTTATTTACAGCAGCGACCTGACTTTTCAATCCAAGCTAGATTTTTCAGGTTGTGGTGACCTAACTCAGATCAAAAACACTGTCTTTTTGCTTCACTATTATATATACATCAACATGGGAGGAAATCAACGTTGTGGGCAATAATCTTCAGTGATGCAGTATTTAGGAGCACTCGAGATGTCATTCACACACTCTGTTTTCCAAAGGGGGAAAAACTGATTGATAAACTATTTTTATTTTCCTAATTTAATTAAATCAAAAAATGTAAATGTCATGATGTTGAAACAATGTAGAAAGTAATTTGATTTGAAATAAACACTTTATTATAGTGAAGTACTGTTTTTTCTATTATATGTATATCAGAATCCAGTGGATGGATGAGTTCTTTGATTTCATACTGAAATCACAGAAAAATAAATAAACTCAGGCAGGGTGTGTGAGGGGCAAGAGCGTAGGAACACGTTTGATATTGGGGGGGGGGACACCAAATATTTTTCAAAATTGTTCTTATTATTGCGGGAGACCACATTGCCTGTCTGTAACATTGCCCCTCCTGTTCCTACGCCCTTGGTCAGGGGCAATCAGGTTGTGTGAGGGGCAATCAGGGTGTGTGAGGGGCAGTCGGTTCAAAAATCTAATCAAGATCCGAAATAATGTTATTAATTTAGACAAATTACAGAATACAATTGTAACGAAAGTGTATGTCAAATGTAATGGAGGAACGAGTATGTTATTAAAAAAATTATACTTGAGTACGTGTAAAGAGTACAGCCCCCAGAAAGTAACTAGAAGAGTACTTGTTCCTCATTTCCTCACTTCATACTCATTTGCTTTACTTGTAACGTGTTACTACACACCCCTGAGTTGGAGTGTGCGAGGGGCATTCAGAGTGTGGGAGGGGCATTCAGAGTGCTTGAGGGGCATTCAGAGTGTGTGAGGGGCAGTCGGGGTGTGTGAGGGGCAGTCGGGGTGTGTTCTCTCCTCTTCCTCCATGCTGTCCTCTGCGATCCGTATTGAGTTGTCAGACAGACAGACAGACAGACAGACAGACAGACAGACAGACAGACAGACAGACAGACAGACAGACAGACAGACAGACAGACAGACGGAGCTACATCTCTGTTGTCTTCATTCCCTCTACATCTCTGTTGTCTTCATTCCCTCTACATCTCTGTTGTCTTCATTCCCTCTACATCTCTGTTGTCTTCATTCCCTCTACATCTCTGTTGTCTTCATTCCCTCTACTAGGGCTGGGAGGTATACCGGAAAAAACTATATACCGGTATTCATGTATGTAGCGGTATGCTATATTCGTTACCAGTATTTTTTTCATGTCATTCCGCCAGCTGCAACAACTGAGAATAATCTTATTTTGGAATAAACTGCGCCCCTAAAATCTTAATGCCCACTGCGGGACACACACAAAAACACGTGAGAAACAAACACCTGGAAGTTAGATAAACGGTGGAAAAAAACAATGGAGGGTGCAGGTAGAATTATCCGCGCAGCAGCAAGCGAAAAATGTGTTGTTAAAAAGGGTGCAACGTCGATAGTGTGGACATGGTTTGGTTTAAGATCCCGTTTACACGTACACGGACGGTTATTTTGAAAAACTGAGATATTTCC
>JACXGM010032858.1:0-12462 GCA_016801145.1 Umbra pygmaea | reverse complement strand
ATGCGAAGACCTATGGGTAAGGGGTATGGGGTAGACCTATGGGTAAGGTTATGGGGTAGACCTATGGGTAAGGGGTATAGGGTAGACCTATGGGTAAAAGATATGGGGTAGACCTATGGGTCAGGGTTATGGGGTAGACCTATGGGTCAGGGTTATGCTGTAGACCTATGGGTAAGGTTTATGGGGTAGACCTATGGGTAAGGGGTAGGGGGTAGACCTATGGGTAAGGGGTAGACCTATGGGTAAGGTTTATGGGGTAGAGGGGATTCTTACCCCGGGTGCCGTAGCCACCACTCTGTAGGGAAACACAAACAGGTCCAGTCCCACCAGCTGGAAGATGTTCTTAAACAGACCAATTATCTGGAGTGCCAGCATGTCCTAAAGGTGCATGTAGGAAGAGAGAGAACGAGACAAATGCACAGTTAAGATTGGCAACAAACATACATATTTCTTCATCAGCGCCGGGGGGTAAGACAGGGATGCAGCTTGAGCTCAACTTTTTTCAATATCTATTCTAATGAATTGACAAGGGCACTGGAAAATTCAGCAGCACCTGGCCATACCCTCACTGTTTGCAGATGATCTGGTGCTTCTGTCCCCAACCAGAGAGGGTCTACAGCAGCACCTAGATTTCCTACACAAATTCTGTCAGACTTGGGCTCTGACAGTGAACCTCAGTAAAACCAAAATAAGGATCTTCCAAAAAAGGTCCAGAGGCCAGGACTCCAAACAAAAAATATATTTAGACACTAATGCCCTGGAGCACACAAACAACTACACTTACGTTGGTCAAAATATCAACACCACATGCAACTTCAATAAGGCCTTCTATGCCATCAAAATGAACATAAAACTTGACATCCCAATTAAAATCTGGCTTAAAAGCATCCAGTCAGTCATAGAAGTCTAGGGAACACAGACCAACCAAGACTTTGTGAGATGGGATTAGCACCCAGTCTGCACGCTGAATTCTGCAAAAGTATTCTCAGAGTCAAACGCAAAATCCCCATAATGCATACAGAGCTGAATAGGGACTAGACCTACTAATCATCAAAATCCAGAAAGAAAACTGTTAAAGTTCACACCCACCTCAAAACAAATTAACTCACAAACCTACCATAACAAAGCCCTAATATATAGAGAACAGAATCTCCTAAGAAAACTAATCCTGGGGCTCTGTTCACAAACTCCAACAGACCACACTGAGCCCCAGGAGAGAATCAGACCCAACGAAATTATGAGAATTCAAAAAGAAAACTACCTCACACATTGGAAGGAATCTACCAGAAAACAAAGCAAATTAAAATGGTACCTAGCCCTAAATAGAGAGTACACATTGGCAGAATACCTGACCACTGTATCAGGCCCAGAATTAAGAAAAGCCACAAGTATGTACAGACTCAGTGAGCAAAACCTGGCTCTTGAGAAAGGTCGATACAGGCAGATCTGGCTATCGAGGGAAGACAGGCTGTGTGCACACTGCTCACAAAATGAGGTGGAAACTGAGCTGCACTTTCTAACCTTGTGCTGTTAATTATTGTGTTAAGCATGCACTTGATTTTATATGACCACATTAGAGCCATATATATTCCACAAATCCTACAAATACACACACAATTTCACACAAAATCAAACACAGAGAAGCTCCTATACTTATAAAGTGAAATTCCACAGTGTGCAATAACAGCAGCACGATTTGTGACATGTTGCCATGAGGAAAGGACAACCAGGGTAGCACAAACAACATTAGGAACATAACATACACATGTCTTAACCCTCTGATGCATGAATTATGAAAGCCTCAGTCCAAAAATTACTTTAATGTGTTTTTACTCTTCTTAGGGCATGAAAAAAAACAAATATTCAAATGTTTTTTCAAAAATATGATTTTCTGAAAGTTACAGACATGTCCACTACACTGGACTACATGCGCTTAAGCACTCAAAATAAACAGTATAAACTTAATGGAAGAATGAATCAAATTGAGTTTTATCATTAATCCATTAACAATTATTTAATTTAATGCTTTGAAAAGCACTCAACCATACTTTCACACACTTTAACATTCTATCGCCCTATTGTTTAGGCCTAAATAAGAAAACAAACAGTGCTCACAACTGTAAAGCTTTCATCTAAGCTTTCAAAAGCTTGGTCAGGCCTGGTTAGTCCCTGGATGGGAAACCAGTGCTGCTGGAAGTGTTGGAGGGTCAGTAGGGGCCCTCTGGTCTAAAGATCATTTCCAATGCCCCAGGGCAGTACAACTGCCCTGCGTAGATTGGCGTCTATCGGATGGGACGTTAAACGGGTGTCCTGACTCTGTGGTCACTAAAGATCCCATGGCACTATTTGTAAGAGTAGGGGTGTTAACCCTGGTGTCCTGGACACATTTCCAATCTGTCCCTCATACCATCATGGTAACCTAATAATCCATATCTCTCAATTGGCTCATTCATTCTCCTCCCCCCCTTCTCCCCAGGCCGTTGCTGCAAATTATAAAGTGTTTTCAGTCATTTTACCTGGTAAAATAAAGGTAAACTAAACTAATGTTTGTTGTTTCTTGTGTTGTAACTCATAATTGCTCAATTTAATTTATTTAATTCATTGGTGTTATGTTAGATTCAAATTGTAAACTTTGATTTTGCTTTGAAACACTTTGGCAACATTGTTTGATGTATACATTCATGACAATAAAGCATATTAAATTGAATTGAAAATTGAGACAGAGAGACAGAGGGAAAACAGAGAGAGAGAGACAGAATGCTTACAGAAAACCAAAAAATATTAGTGTATGTAAAATATGCTTGGTTCATCTCCCCTACCTGTCTACAGTCATCGCCCACTTTAAAGATGGCTGCTTGCCAAACGATACGGCGAGCCACATCTTCACCATCCTCCCCATCCTGAGATTCAGAATGACAACGCAAGCCCTCCTTCTCCAGCTCACTGACCCCACAACGCTTCACCTTGAACTTTGCTAGGTATGGGGCCTTGGCAGCGCTGGGGACAAAAAACATTAGACTTCACGTCAGCACAAGAACAGACATCCACACTCCACTGAGTGCTGCTGTAAGCTCTGTACACATCTACAACATTGGGGCTAGGAATGAAAATAATTACTGAATCTATGAAACAATAAAACACATGGGCCTGTATCTTGGAATAATTGATCAATAAAAGACATATGTCTGTACCTTTGAATAAATCATTTAAAAAAAGACATGAGTCTGTACTTAGAATCTAACAATAAAATACTTGAGTCTGTACCTTTGCATCGGTGTTCCAGACTTGTAATCGATGTCTAATACGATGGCCTCTGGGTTACTGGGCAGATAGCAGCCTGGAGGTTAACCACCAGGTGGAGACAGATAAACACAATTACACAAATGCACATACATAACACTACTGCTGTCACTTATGGGGCTCTGGCATACCACAAATATCACGCTTTTGCTATTGTTTCCATGTACCCCAAGCCCGCTTGAAACCAAGCCGAATTAGGCTATGTCAAAGGAGACCTAGCCCATGGGACAAAGTAGGCCCGTAGATGAGGCTACAAATTGAGAAATTCAATAGCTAATTTTCATTAGGTGATATGCTTCACTCATTTACTTGAGGATTCTACATCTATTTTCCATTATATGCACTTATACAAATACTCCATATAAATAGCAATGAGTATAACGATTTTATTTATTTTATTTCTTACTTTGCCATTTGACCATAAATTGCAATGAGGCAATCGAGGGGCTGACTGATCATTATTTTTCATGTTAGGTTGACCTTCTTATGTAACAAAACACTGCATGATAGAGAATCATTACCCATATCAATTGTATTTTTTTCATATTTTTAAAAATGAAAAGAAATACAGCTTTTTACAGCATAATAAGTGGGTCTCTAAAGCAAGTAGCCTACGGTTCTCACCAGTAAAATTCTAAACAGCGCCCCAATTAAACTGAAACATATTTCTATTGTAACAGTTGTGTGAATCAGACTTGTTGCTATTCTATTGTTATATTTATATTTTCTGAGCCATACAAATGTTTTCCTCTCTCTTTGAAGGAAACCCCAGACACCATTTAACGGAAACCCCAGACACCGTTTAACGGAAACCCCAGACACCGTTTGACGGAAACCCCAGACACCGTTTGACGGAAACCCCAGACACCGTTTGACGGAAACCCCAGACACCGTTTGACGGAAACCCCAGACACCGTTTGACGGAAACCCCAGACACCGTTTGACGGAAACCCCAGACACCGTTTGACAGAAACCCCAGACACCGTTTGACAGAAACCCCAGACACCGTTTGACAGAAACCCCAGACACCGTTTGACGGAAACCCCAGATACCGTTTGATGAAAACCCCAGAAACCGTTTGACGGAAACCCCAGATACCGTTTGACTGAAACCCCAGATTCCGTTTGACCGAAACCCCAGATTCCGTTTGACGGAAACCCCAGATACCGTTTGATGGAAACCCCATATTCCTTTTAATGGAAATGCCTGATATTGTTTAAATGAAACCCCAGATACAGTTTAATGGAAACCCCAGATACAGTTTAATGGAAACCTCTGATATTGTTTAATGGAAACCCCTGATACTGTTTAATGGAAACCCCTGATACTGTTTGATGAAAATCCCAGATACCATTTGATGGAAAACACTGATACTGTTTGATGGAAACACCTGGAGCGAAACTATTGTTATTCTTTCTTTCCAGCTAAATTTAACTAGCAACACACCAACAGACAACACCCGGATTTCATCCCAGTAATGGTTACCTGGCTGGACTTTGATATCAGACAGAGCTTTAAGACACGCCCTCTTCCTCTCATCTCCCTTGGGGGTGGGTCTGAAAAACACCAACACTTCAAACATCTACAGGATCACTGGTTAAAGCTAGCAGACTAGGATGTGACACATACAGGAAGTTAGCCTTACTTGATAATGGCAGACACGTTGGTGATTTTATCAAAGAAGTCAAACTCTCTTTGGAAGAAGTCTTTAGCCGCACCAGACTGAGCTCCAATTATCTCCTCCACCATCTCCTCTAACAGGTCCCCGATGTCAGCTACACAGGGAGTGGGGACAAAGACAGTTATGGAGGTAGCCCCAAGTTGACCAGATAATAGCTTAAAAATTCATGTACAAACAGTATGGAGCAAATGTTAAAAAAGCCTTTAAACGCAGCTCTAAGGTACATAATGAGGGATATAACATGTTCAATGATATATTTACATGGCTCAATTCATAATGCAGAATATCAACACTTAAACTAAAGAAAACAATTGTAATTCAAAGAAGTGGAAATACATAGATATATAAATTACCAATAGAGACAAAACCTCACTTATGTTTTACAAAAAAGGGGTAGTCTATTTCATCATTAAGACCAGGAGGGGCAGTAGCTCTTAAGAAATAGATCCAAAAAGACTCTCTCTGAAGGAGACGTTTAAAGACAGTCTCCTCCTCTCTTATTAATCGCAATTTCTTCAATTGCACCAGGACCATCTCCTAAAGTTGATACAGCTGCGGGGTTGGTGCACCAACAGTGCAGAGCTTGCTCAGGGATGGGGACAGGTGTGAGTTCATCTGCAAGGAACAGTGAGGCAAAGACTTTTGGAGGAAGGCCTGGTGTCAAGAAGGGCAGCAAATAAGACACTTCTCTCCAGGAAAAAGATCATAGACAGACTGATATTCTGCAAAGGGTACAGGGATTGGACTGTTGAGGACTGGAGTATAGGGATTTTCTCTGATGAATCCCCTTTCCGATTGTTTGGGCCATCTGAAAAATTATCTTCCAGAGAAGACCAGGTGAGCGCTATCATCAGTCCTGTGTCATGCCAACAGTAAAGCATCCTGAGACTATTCATGTGTGGGGTTGCTTCTCAGCCAAGGGAGTGGGCTCACTCACAATTTTGCCTAAGAACACAGCCATGAATAAAGAATGGTACCAACACATTAGGGCTGGGCGATAAAACGATAACGATATGTCTCGCGATATACACGTAATCAATATCAATAGAAAATGTGTTCGATAAAACGTTAGATAATTTCCTTTTCTTCGTCGGAAGAAACCAGAGGTTGCGAAGTAATTGTGGTTGCATGAACCAAGGCACTCGCTCCCTGGTAACGTAGCGAGTGACAGGTTAACAGCCAATCATTTAACAGTATCAAGTTTGGTTGCGCAATATTGTTGTCTCGTGAGTCGTGTAGGATTTTTCAGTAACTGAAACCGAAACTGAAAAGTGGAAAATTAGTGCCGCAGCGAGTGAGGGAATTGTTGATAAAACGGGAAAAGTCAGCCAGTATGGCAGTTTTTTGGTTTTTAAGTCTGCCTGTAGTCAGACCAATGTCGCCTGCAAATTATGCAAAGCCGTTGTCCTCACCGAGACTGGTATACCACAAACTTGTTTTCCCCACCTTCTCAGGTCTCAGGTTTCTCTGTTTATATTTAACACTTTGCACCATTTTATTACATTTTATTAAGCATTTATTAAGTACTCTAATTGTGCACCTTAGTGTAACAAATAATTGTTCATTGTGATTGTAGACTAATGTTTACCTTTTACTTATTAGAGTGTTTTTCATGGTGGTGTTGACATTTCTGCCTTTATAACTGAGGGAATTATAATCACTGGAAATTTACATTTAAAATATATATTTTTTAATTTAATACTTTTTTCCTGCTCCTTATTTTAAATGGGTCATAAAACAGATCAATAATTATCGATATCGACCGATATGAAACACTTATATCGTGATAGAGTTTTCAGCCATATCGCACAGCCCTACAACACATCCTCCGAGAGCAACTCCTCCCAACAATCCAAGAACAGTTTGGTGATGACCAATGCCTTTTCCAGCATGATGGAGCACCTTGCCATAAGGCAAAAGTGATAACTAAGTGACTCGGGGAACAAAACATCAACATTTTGGGCCCAAGGCCAGGAAAATCCCCAGACCTTAATCCCATTGAGAACTTGTGGTTGATCCTCAAAAGGCGGGTGACAAACAATAAACCACAAATTCTGACAAACCCCAAGCATTGATCATGCAAAAATGGGCTGCCATCAGTCAGGATAAGGCCCAGATGTTAATTGACAGCATGCCAGGGCGGACTGCAGAGGTCTTGAAAAAGAAGGGTCAACACTGCAAATATTGACTCTTTGCATAAACTTAATGTGATTTTCAATAAAAACCTCTCACTTACGTAATGCTTGTAATTATACTTAAGTATACCATAGTAACTACTGACAAAAAGATTTAAAAAGACTGAAGCAGCAAACTTTGTGGAAACCAATACTTGTGGCATTCTCAAAACATTTGGCCACGACTATAAAATGGCTGTCTTTAAAAATTCGCAGAGAAATGCATTTTTAACTTGTTGTTTATAAAGATCTTTTACACATACTACCACTTTTTATAAATTCAATTTCAACTCTCAGATGAACTGGCTACCAGACCTGAGCTCAGGGATGGCTATCGCTGGAGATCCCTAAGATCTCCACTGATTTGGGTAGAACTGCTTTTTAATTCCTCCTGCCCCTGACATATGCAATTAATTCAAATGTACTTTTAAATTGAAGGAACTGGTGCAATTAGGGCATTTAAGATGTTTACTTAAAAAACATTTTATTACTGACTGTGTCTGCTTATGATGGTGTTGCTTTTTACTTGCTTTTAATTGTATTGAATTGCTTGTTTATTGTATATTGAATTTTATGTGGCCTAACCGGGTCATTGCTGCAAATGAGAACTTGTTCTCAGGCAACTTACCTGGTTAAATAAATAAATAAATAAATGTATCTTGCTGTGACAACTGAAGAAATGTATTGTATACTGCGTTTACTTCCGTATATCCATGCTCTTCATGAGTGGGATTTCACATTGATTTGCTTGTGTTTTTCCTCCAACATGAGTCATTTTCATATATGCAGTGAGTAAGGAGGGCAATTGGGAAAATGTAATGGAGTAAAAGTATACATTATTGTGATAAAATGTAGTGGAGTAAGTCTAAAGTTGGGAGAGAGATACAAACTAAAGTAAAAAACAGATACACAGAAACATATTTAAGTAACAGTAACGAGAGAATTAATACTTTGTTACTTTACAGCAATATGTGTATGTATTTGTGTCTTACGGTCTTTGTGGTGTGCTTCTTCGTCGAGGTATATGTTGGTCTTCATGTTCCAGATGAACTGGTGTGCCAACAGCTGGGACTTCTGTGCTGCCCACAGGATGTACTCCCTCACATAGCCCATCTGTCAAACACACACAACTTCTATCATCTGTGTGGAGACCAGAAAACTCTGTGTTCCTAACTCTAACCTAAACCCCAACAGAACATTAGACGTAGTGTCACTTACCTTGTCATAGCGAAGGGCCTGAACTATTTGAGGAATGTAAAACAGGATGGCATCCTAGAGCAGAAAATTACATTAAGGTAGATTAGTGACACTATAATGTGTTAATGTAAAAACACTCACCAGCCACCTTAATAGATACGCCTTGCTAGTACGAGGTTGGACCCTCTTTTACCTTCAGAACTGCCTTAATTCTTCGTGGCATAGATTAAACAAGGTGCTGAAAATATTCCTCAGAGATTTTGGTCTATATTGACATTGTTGCATCACGCTGTTGCTGCAGATTTGTCGGGTACACATCCAAGATGCAAATCTCTTATTCCACCAAATCCCAAAGGTGTTCGTTTTGATTGTGGTAACTGAGGAGGCCATTTCAGTACATTGAACTCATTGTTATGTTCAAGAAACCAGTTTAAGATTATGTGAGCTGTGACATGGCGCATTATCCTGCTGGAAGTAGCCATCAGAAGAGTACGCTATAGTCATATAAAGGCAAGGACATGGTTAACAACAATAATCAGGTAGGCTGTGGCATTGAAATGATGGTCAATTGGTACTAAGGGGGCAAAGTAAGCCAAGAAAATATCCCCCATACCATTATAACATGACCATCACCAGCCTAAAACGTTAATACAAGGCAGGATGTATCCATGTTTTCATGTTCTTTACGCCCATGTCTGAACCTACCATCTAAATGTCACAGCGGAAATCAAGACCAGGCATCGTTTTTCCAATCTGCTATTGTCAGAATTTGGTCGGCCTGTGCAAATTGTAGCCTTAGTTTCCAGTTATTAGCTGACCGGAGTTGCAACCGGGGGGTCTTCTGCAGCTGTAGCCCATCTGCTTCAATGTGTTGTGTGTTCAAATGCTCTGAAGACCTTGGTTGTAACAAGTGGTTATTTGAGTTACTGTTACATTTCTATCAGCTCGAACCAGTTGGACAATTCTCCTCCGACCTCTGCCATCAACAACACATTTTGGCTCAGAGAACTGCCGCTCACTGGATATTTTCTTGTTTTTGGACAATTCGCAGTAAACCCTACAGATGGTTGTGTGGGAAAGTGCCAGTAGATCAGGCCCTTCTGAAATGCTGAAACCAGCATGTTTGGCACCAACAAACATGCCAGCAGCAAAGAACAAACACGCCAGCAGCATAGAGCCCTTTATTGAACTGCTGGTTTGCTTCTAAAGCTAAGCAGGGTTGGGCCTGGTTAGTCCCTGGATGGGAGACCAGTGCTGCTGGAAGTGGTGTTGGAGGGCCAGTAGGGGGCACTCCTCCCTCTTGTCTAAATATCTTTCCCAATGCCCCAGGGTAGTGATGGGGACATCTGCTCTGCTTAGGGTGCCATCTTTCGGATGGGACATTAAACAGGTGTCCTGACTCTCTTTGAGTTCCTTGGAAGAAAAGCGCTATATAAGTTGAATGCATTATTATTATTATGCCATATTCCAAGTCACTTGAATCACCTTTCTTCCCCATTCTGATCAATCAATCAAATTTATTTTATAAAGCCCTTTTCACAACAGCAGTTGTCACAAAGTGCTTTGACAGACACCTGGCCCGAGATCCCCAAAGCAAGCAACACAAGTGATGCTCAGTGGCTGGGAAAAGCTAGTAGGTGGGAACTAGGAAGAAACCTAGAGAGATGCCAGACTCAAGGGGGTGGCCAGTCCTCTTCTGGCTGTACCGAGTGGGGGATCTGGAGGTACACAGCCCATTGGATTAAGATCACATTGTTGATCAGTGTTCAATGATTGTCCAAAAATCAAGATAGAAATGGGTGGGCTGTGACCATACTCTTTGTGTAGCACCAACACAGTTCAGTGGTCTTGGGCAGGGAGAATGCAATGCCCTCTGGAGATGTACAGCTGGGGTCACCGTCTGGAAACCTGATCATCAACAGTGGTGATGTGGGCACCAGCACAGTGGTGGGGACAGGATGCTTGGTTTAAACTTCAACCTTGAACAAGTCTAAACGCATTGACTTGCTGCCACGTGACTGGCTGATTAGGTATTTGCGTTAACAAGCAATTGAACAGGTGTACCTAATGAAGTGGCCAATTCAACCAAAAAGTGTTCATTTAGGTTAAGGGAAGGGCTCTGTGCAGGCCACTCGCATTCCTCTACACCAAACTGGTCGAACCACGTGTTTATGGACCCCCCTTTCTGCACAGTGGCACAGTCATGCTGGAACAGGAAAGGGCCTTCCCTAAACGGCTGCCACAATGTTGGAAGCACCAAAATGTCTAAAATATCTTTATATCTTGTTGCACTAAGATGACCCTTCGGTGGAACTAAGGGGCCTAGCCCAAACTCTGAAAAACAGCCCCATACCATTATCCCTCCTCCACCATTAGTAGGGGTGTCCACATACTTTTGGCCACATATTGTACATATTTTTGACTGAATCAAAGCATTGGAATAAACAAACACTGCCCTTGCCTCATGACACACCATCCCTGAAATATGGAGTTGACAACATCATACTGTGGAGCTGCTCATCAGCAAGCTTTGGGCATCTTGTTAAAATGGTGAGAAGAAAGGAGTAAAATACTGGGAAAAGAGAACTTGCTTCAGGCTGCTTTGAAGGAAGTTCACCTTCCAGCTGGACCATGATCCCAAATACAAGGCCAACACTGAAGTAGCTCCAGAACATAAAGATGACTCTGACAATGGCACAGTCAAAATCCTGATCTCATTCCAAATGAGGATCTTTGGCCCGGTCTGAAAATGTTGGTTTAAAAGCGTCACGCAACAAAAATGAACAACCGTAAGGAAATCTACCAAGAAGAATGAGCCAATATCCCTCTGACACTGACAAGCTAGTACATACTAAGCCAAAAGACGTAAAGCTGTTATTTCAGTGAAAGGTGGTTATAACATGTATTATGTGCAGGTGTTGAATACTTATGCAAGCAACAAAAGTTTTATTTTTTTTACATATATTTTATACCAAAATCCACTGTCACCTAATGGGCCCTATCTTACACCCAGCGCAATTTACTTTTGACATAAAACGCATGTATCATTCCTATCTTACACCAGACGCATATGGGACTTTTCCCTCCACAGACGCCCGTCGGTAAATTAGGGAATGAACTTGCGTTCGTTGGGCGGTTCAGCGAAAACAAGAGGCGTGTTCCGGCGCAAACGTTCCCTGGTGCTATCTTGCAGTCCCCGAAAACAATTCCGCCACTGACCAGGAAAAACCTGGTTTAAAGTCAGTGGCGTGTTATTCATATGCTCGCATGCTTAACCAAAAAGTAGCGTGTGCAAAACGCACATTCACTTTGCTCCTCCCATCTACACAAATGCAGCAGTTCTTTATTATTGCAATACATAATTAGAAGGGAAAATATTTCCACACAAGGAAGTCATTGTAATGTCTGAAAATGTGAAATAAATAATCATAATGAATTATTTGCACTGATATACATCAACCTCAAGGGAACCCATTCAATCAATAAGTATACACACGTAATTTGCGATGCTAATAGTAAAATCACCCATGTCTTTCCTCAGAATTACTCAGGCTCAAGCCACGACTCATTTATGGCAACTTTGCCATGAGGAAATTCCACCTTGGATGGGTGGCTGTGAAGGGGACAACAGTTATCCGTTAAATACATGGTTATGTATGACACAATTTATGATGCCAGCAAGTACGTAAAATGCTTTTTAATCAAAAACACACACAAACACGCACTGTAGCCTAATTGAACGAACATTTGGCACATTGAAAATGCGCGAAATGTGTTTTGATAGAACAGGTACACTACTGAAGTCGCAGCATTCGTTGTGGCTTGTATTTTACGCAACATTTCCATGAATCATGGATGTGTTGATGACATTAATTAGGACTTCAGGAGACGTGATGTTGAAATGCGTGCCTGCCACTTAAATGCCCAGAAATGCAGAACGGGAGTGGAAAGCTTATTTGACAGAAGAGTAATCTCGGTCTAATGTTAGACTACATTGCAAAAATATTACCATGCATTCATAACCTCGTGATTCAGTGAGAGTGAGTCCAAAACATCGGAAAGTAGGCTATGTCTTGTGACATTTCTTTATTTACATTTTGTAAAAAGAAA
>JACXGM010032857.1:0-12487 GCA_016801145.1 Umbra pygmaea | reverse complement strand
CTCTATAACAAGGCCCATGACCACCTCTCAGGTGAGGCCTTAGCCCCCCTCTATAACAAGGCCCATTAACCGCCTCTCAAAAGGGGTGCCAGTCTTCTGCCATTCCATTGACCAACATGTCTTCCTCATCTTCATTCTGCTTGATCTCTATTGTGAAATGGATTACCTGCCGGCACCATGTTATTGCTATGCTCTTGTAGGTGGATACGACTAATTTCATTTTACAATGGTACCACAATGTGAAATTAATCATTAGTAACGCATTGGCATTATAAGAAAAGCAATTACAAAGGGCTGCATACATACAGTAATGTCAACATTTGAAAACATGGTCTGGAAAAGTGGTACATGGGACCATAGAAAATTGTCTGAAAAAAAATGAGGATGAAATATTGCATCCATAAATAATGTAGTCCAATTGGTTCCTGTTCCACAGTAATTTCTGTCAATGGATCTCGTTATCCTGAAACTTCCATAATATAAACATTGAATATTGTTCCTTAGTTTCCATAAAACTAAGCATTCAGAGTAATGCAACAGTTATAATTTTGGGCAGTTATATCAATTTATAGTTTCATCATTGTAATGATATGAATAGACAGTTATCGCATGTAATGTGTAAATTGTATTTTGAAATGTTAATTCTTTGATGTTCTGTCATTTTGCACAGGTGATTTGAGATAAATAAACAATTTACCTTAGGTCAATATGTATTGTATCCGAACGAATGGAAAGTTTAGAGTTTTGAAAAATGTGCATTTATCATTGGTTGTGAGTTTTGTGACTAGAGTTTTGAAAAATGAGATCAAGGTTCTGAACTTAGTGCCAAAGTGATTGTAAAAAACTGTATGATGCTTGTAACACTCACAAGTCAAATGTGGTAATACATTGCAAATCAGCCCAACTGATATCTTGTGGTATAATTTGGAATAGGCTACCCCTACCCTTCGGAGAGTTGATGATCATAATACGGTATGATTTCTTTAAAACATGATTGGCAAAACCGTGCTGATACTTACAGTGCATCCGGAAAGTGTTCACAGTGTACTTTTTCAAGATTTAGTTATGTTACATCCTTTATCCGAAATGGATTAAATTCATTATTTCCTTCAAAATTCTACAAACAATACCCCATAATCACAATGTGAAAGAAGTGTGTTTGAAATCATAGCAAATTTATAAAAAAGAAATATGAAAAAAGCACATGTACATAAGTTTTCACAGCCTTTGCTGCATTCATCTTTCCGTAGATCCTGACTAGTCTCTCAGTTCCTGCCGCTGAAAAACATGCCCAAATAATGATACTGCCACCACCATGCTTCACTGTAGGGATGGTATTGGCCAGGTGATGAGTGGTGCCTGGTTCCCTCCAGACATAATGCTTGCCATTCAGGCCATAGAGTTCAATCTTTATTTCATCAGACCAGATAATTTTGTCTCTCATGGTCTGAGAGTCTTTCAGGTGCCTTTTGGCAAACTCCAGACGAGCTCTTGTGTGCCTTTTACTGAGTAGTGGCTTCTGTCTAACCACTCTACCATACAGGCCTGATTGGTGGAGTTTGGCCGGGTGGCCAGCTCAAGGAAGAGTCCTGGTGGGTCCAAACTTCTTCCATTTATGGATGATGAAGGCCACTGTGCTCATTGGGACATTCAATGCTACTGATATTTTTCTGTACCCAGATCTGTGCCTCGATACAATCTTGTCTCTGAGGTCTACAGATAATTCCTTGGACTATATGGCTTGGTTTGTGCTCTGACATGCATTGTTTACTGTGGGAACTTATATAGACAGGTGTGTGCCTTTCCAAATCAAGTCCAATCAAATGAATTTACCACAGGTGGACCCCATTAGATTGTGGAAACAACTCAAGGATGATCAGTGGAAACAGGATGCACCTGAGCTCGATTTTGAGTGTCATGGCAAAGTGCTTTTTTCATTTTCTATTTTTAATAAATTTGCTAAGATTTCAAACACACTTCTTTCACATTATCATGATGGGGTATTGTTTGTAGAATTTTGATGGAAATAATAAATTTAATCCATTTTGGATAAGGGTGTAACATGACAAAATGTGGAAAAAGTGAAGCACTGTGAATATTTTCCAGATGCACTGTATCACACTGCTTGCTTACGATGGCATTTTGGACAGGTGCCTAAGGTCACCAGTCAGTACGTCAGTATTGGAAATACTGGACTGCATAGGTCCTCTGTTTGTGTCCAGAAAGTGGGGAATAGGCAGAATGTCACTGAAATATCAATCACTGATGTCACGCCAAGAGCGTCCATATTCCTTTGTTACAGATCTTACACAGTTCATATCTGATCGGAGGCTCTGAGGCTTCATTTATATTTCATCAAAACGTAGTATTCTGAATATTTAAACCAAGCATCGCTGGAGTGTGTTTGGATATATATGTGTGGGCTTTTGTGTGTGTGTTTGTTTGTGTATGTGTGTGTCTTTGTGTTTGTTTGTGCATTTGTGTGTGTGTTTCTGTGTATGTGTTTGTGCATGTGTTTGTGTGACTTTATGTATTTGTGCATATATGTGTGTTTGTATGTATGTTTGTGGTTGTGTGTTATTGTGTATGTGGGGTGTGTGTGATCATTCCCTGACCGATTTTATCCCAAAACTCAGACCTCTAAATAATATTTCATATTTGAAAGCTATTTGAAATCTCAAACTGTTTGGGTTGTTCTATTTCGACAGACCAAAGAATAATTCTGAAAGTATTTTTTATTCCTTTGCCGGCTGTTTGCAAAATCACAACGATTTTCAGGAAATATCCTGTGCATCCCAAATTAAGTCCTTATCTCCCAAATACTGCTTTTGGCTCAGGCAAATAGTAGTGCACTTTGTAGGAAATAGTGTCAATTTTAAATAATACTAGAAAAACATTAAGTTCTGTAATGCAATGTATGAGATTAGAGAAAAAGGAAAACTAGTAGAGGAAAGGAGGAGATAATAGAGATGAAATTCTGCTGGAAGTGATGTAGGAGGGCCAGTAGGGGTCAATCCTCTCTCTGAGCTAAAGCTCCAATTCCAACGACCCAGGGCATTGAAGGGGAGATTGCCTTGCCAAGGGCTCTGGCATTTAAATGACCCCATGGTACTTAAAAGAAGTGTATTTCAAGAATCGCTTTCCCTGTGGTGTCCTGGTTAAATGTCCAATCCGAACCTCATATCACGAAGGTCACCTGATCATCCCCAGTTTTCAATTGGTTCATTGGTTTCTTAATCTTCTTCTTTAGCAAAAATACATTTATAATCTGTTATTTAAACAACCAATCAATCCATCCATCAATGAATCTAACAACCAATCAATTAATAAATCAATCAATCAATCAATAAGATTTAAGGTATTTCCTTATCAGTCACCATTATCAAATATAATCTAAGATTTTTCCTGATAAACTGGATCTGAACCAGAGAAGAACCTGTCTGCATAGACCAATACAGGTTTCTAATCTCTCCAAAAGTATGTAGTGATCAATGGCGTATAAAGCTAAGGTAAAGAAACATGTGGAAATGTCTGTTGCCATTAAAAGTTAATTTAAACATATTCAACATTGCAGTCTCAGTGCTCTGATGGGATTCTAAACCAGAATGCAGGATTTCAGAACTTTCTTCAGAAAATCTTTGAAGTTGCTGGGAAACAGCTTTTATAAAATGTTTCATAGAGGAACAGAAGATTTGATTTTGGCTGATAGTTGTGTGTCAAGTTTAGGCTTTTTCTTACCTTTCCCCATTTTTCTCCCCAATTTGACGATATCCAATTCATGATTCAGGCTCTGCTTCATGGCAGCAACTCCCTGGGTTCTCGTGACAGTCAATTCTGAGATACGTATGTTGTCTTTCGAAGCACATCCAATACCGCTCTGGTTCTCATCATGCTGCTCAGTGAGCCAGGAAGCCCAGATTGGAATCCTCTTGCACCGGAAGGAAAGCCTTCTCCGGCCCTCCACTCTACTGGATTGAGCTCACAAGTCCCAATAAGACATAACGCCCAGCGCAACAAAATGAATACGGACCAAAGAGCAGGATGTATGTACACTTTAATCACTTCGATAGAGGTCTGCTCAAAAAAAATCTCAAGACTTTCTTTACGCTAAGAATTAAATATTCTGTTTTTATTCTGGATTCCGTCACAGACAATTATTTTCATGTTGTTATTAGAACAGATTTTTACTTGGTGAAAATGAATCCTTGAATGAGTTACTCTGTTTGACCTTCTAGAGTACCGTACATTAGCACATTAGAACATTAACACATTAGTACAATGCCATCAGCACAGATGACAAGGACCTAAGCCAAGCTTGGTAATGATCAATTCAATTATGTAGACCATTACCAGATAGGGACAATTAGCATTGCAACTTTTTTAATATGGCTAATAGAGCGAGAGAGAGCGAGAGAGAGCCAGAGAGAGCGAGAGAGAGCGAGAGAGAGCGAGAGAGAGCGAGAGAGAGCGAGAGAGAGCGTGAGAGAGCGAGAGAGAGCGAGAGAGAAACAGAGAGATAGGAAGAGAGAGAGAGAGATACAGAGAGAGAGGGAGAGAGAGAGAGAGATGGAGAGAGTTGTGAGCAAGACGCGAACAGAGCAAGAGAGAATGAGATAGAGGTGAGCGTTCCCATGGTACCAAATAACCACATTAACTTGTTGCTTCAAGTCACTTAGATATTTCTCACTGAGTTTAACCTTGTTTATAACTTTGATATACATAGTATTTTATATTTCTTTATAATGGATGATGTTCAGGCATAATATTGTTGCTTCTGTTTCAATATTCCCTGCCCACTGTGACGCCCTCTGGTTGCAGTTCCTCTGGCCAAAGAAGTCTGTCTCTTCAATCTCACAATTACCACCGATCCAACTCATGCAAACGCATTCCACTGATGCGCTCACAATCACTGGAATATTAAACACCTGTGTAGTTTTCGTCATTACTAAGCCTGTTACATTCCTAATATTTACTCTGAGCCTAGTTTCTGTCTCTAGTTTTCGAATTTGGATTTGCACTTGTACTTGAGTCTTTGGTGTATTTAACCTGCCTGCTTTATTGACTATGTTTTTGCCTCCTGTTTTTGTATCTTCATTCTGATACTCCTGTGTACCGAAACATGCCTGTCTGAACTACTGAGGTTTTGGATAATAAAGCACTGCATTATTTTTGTATCCTGTGGTCTGAGTTTATTCATTTCAGAATACCTCACCAGAAAGGAAAATGGACCCAGCAGAAGTAAATGCCCATCTGACCCAACCGGAGGAAAAGATAGAGGAGCTGACCTGAAGGATCTTAACCAATACATTTGGATGTCTATTTCCATTGACAATTTACTGTCAGAGAAATGGAAGTCCTTGCCTCCCCGGTCGCCTGCACTAACCTATCACACTCCGGGACACAGGCCTCTCTCAGACCCTGATTGATTCTGGGGCTGCCGGAAACTTCATTGATCACTGTTTAACCCACAACTTAGGGGTTCCTTTAACTTCTCTGCCATCCCTCCTTATGATTTTGTTACACATCAAACTGCACACATCAGACTCCAGATGGGTGTCCTTCACAGCGAAAAAAACTCCCTCATGATTCTGTCATCACCATGACAACACCTTATGCTTGGACATCCCTGGCTCAAACTTCATGACGCTGTGATCTCCTGGAAAATAGGGGAACTCCTCTCCTGAAGCGAAGCCTGCTCATCAAGATGTCCGTCCACCCCTTGCGGAGCCACCTCTGTGGATGAGTGTCACACAGGTCCTACCACATCCATCCCAGACTGTTACCAGCAATACAAAACTTTTACGAGCTTTTTCCAAAGAAAAAGCCGCCATGCTGCCCCCTCACCACCTGCGGGACTGTTCTATAGACCTAGTACCTGATGGTATCCAACCTAAAGGCTGGATTTACCGTTTATCACTTCTTGAAAAGGAGCCCATAAACACTTATATAGAGGAGGGCCTACAGCAGGGTTTTATCCAACCATCCAGGTCCCTGGCTGCTTGAATATTTTTTTGTGGGTAAGAAGGACGAGGGTTTACGTCCATGTATTGACTATAGATCTCTCAGTGACATCACCATAAAACACAGATATCCTCTATGATTGATTCCAGCCACACTTGAACAGGTGGGACAAGCCACTGTATACACCAAACTGGACCTACGCAGCGCCTACATTCCGATCCGTATCTATGAATGGGATGAATGGAAAACCACTTTTATAATGCACAAAGGACACTACGAATATCTGCTAATGCCCTACGGACTCACCAATGCACCTGCAATTTTCAGTCATTCGTGAACAAAATATTTAAGGATACGCTTGATCAGTTTGTCGTGGTAAACATAGACAACATCCTCATCTACTCTTCCTCTCTATTGGAACACATCATCCACGTCAAAAGAGTGCTCCAACGGCGTCAGGACAATCAGCTGTATGTTAAAGTAAAGAAAAGTGTGTTCCATATCACCACCGTTTCCTTCTCGGGTTTTGTTCTTACGCCTGGAGGTGTTCATATGGATGATAGTAAGGTCTACGCTGTGCGTAATTGGCCTTTACCCCACCCTGGAAAGGACCTACAAAGGTTTTTGGGATTCAACAATTTCTACCACAGGTTTATCTGTACTTATCAGCACTATAGCTGCTCCCCTGCACGCCTTTTCCAGTTGCAGAACAGCGCAGTAACATTGGAGCACCAATGCTATGGCAGCCTTCCAAATGTTTACCAAATGTTTTTCTGAAGCACCTGTTCTACAACAACCCGACACTAACCATCCATTTATCATAGAAGTAGACACATCCGAGGTGGGAGTTGGTGCTGTTCTGTCCCAACGTCATGAGAACAACTCCAAAGCGCATACATGCGCTTTCTTTTCCAAAAAGCTCTCTCCTGCGGAACGCAATTACGAAGTGGGCAACAGAGAATTGCTTGTGATCAAGCTAGCCCTTGAGGAATGAAATCACTGGATGGAAGGGGCTCACCTCCTCCACAATGACCCTGAGCACTGGAGCCCCACAGGGCTGCGTACTCAGTCCCCTCTTGTACGCTCTGTTCACTTATGATTGTGTGGCCACACGCATTTCCAACACCATCATAAAGTTTGCTGATGATACAACTATCCTAGGTCTCATCTCCAACAACGATGAGACTGCTTGAAGAGAGGAGGTAAGAGCCTTGGCTACATGGTGCCAGAGCAACAACCTCTCTCTCAACGTCAGCAAGACAAAAGAGATGATAGTGGACTTTAGGGAGCAGCAGAGGGAGGGTCCTGCCCCCATACACATCGATGGAGCTGAAGTCGAGAGAGTTTCAGAGTTCAAGTTCCTTGGTGTGTTCATCAGCGACAACCTCACATGGTCCAGACAGACAATCTCAGCAACAAAAACTGCCCAAAAGCGCCTATAATTCCTGAGGAGACTCAAGAAGTTTGGCATGTCTGTCAGGATTTTATTACACTTCTACAGGTGCACCATTGAGAGCATCCTCTCAGGCTGCATCACAGCCTGGTACGGCAGCTGCTCCGCTGCTGATCATAAGGCCCTTCAGAGGGTGGTGAAGTCAGCGGAGCGCATCATTGGCTGCTGCCTCCCCTCCGTGCAAGTCATCTACCATAAGCGATGCCTTAGGAAAACAAAGAACATTCTCAAAGACCACAGCCACCCAGGCCGTAAACTTTTCTCACTACTGCCGTCTGGTAGACGTTACCGGAGCATCAAGGCACGGACCACCAGACTTAAAAACTGTTTCTTCCCTCAGGCCATTCGGCTGCTCAACATGGAACACGGACACTGATCGCAAATCGTCTGTTGAGCACTAACACTCTCTGGTCACTTTATGCTCTCTACATCTGATGTAGCAGAATTCAAATGCACCTTTAAAAACAATTTTCCATGCCAAATCTAATATTTACTACTTCTACTGTTGTACATTTTCCAGATCACTGCTCAGTACATAGCGTTTTATTATTATTATTACTATTGTCATTATTATTTTTAAAATTCTTTATATTGTTGTAATTCTTTTTTTAAGCCCACTGCATAGATGCGCCGTGCCATGTCAAAAGAATTTCTCTGCATAGGATGATGTATGTTATTCGATGCATATGATAAATAAACAACTTTGACTTTAACTTTGACTTTGACTTTGAACATCCCGTCCTGGTCCTTACTGACCATCGCAACCTTGAATACATAAGTAATGCAAAATGGCTCAAATCACGTCATGCCTTGTTTTTTAATCGTTTTGACTTCTCTGTTTCCTACATCCCAGGAACAAAAAATGCCAAGGCTGACACTCTCTCCCGCCAGTTAAATGTGCCTATTAAGACCACTCCTCTTGAGACCATCCTGCCCTCAGCTTGTGTGGTAAGACACATTCAGTGGGATATCTATGAATTGATAACCAATTCCCTTCTTACAGAACCAGCACCACCGGACACCCCACCTGAGCATACCTTTGTGCCTGCTTCGATTCGGCCCCAGCTATTACAATGGTGCCACACGTCATTGAGCAATGGTCATCCCGGCATCACAAAAACTGTTCAGTTCCTGTCGAGAAAATACTGGTAGGCTTCTCTCAAGGAAGACGTCACCGATTACGTATTGTCCTGTCCCACTAACCTTATATATCTTTTTATATACAAAACAACAAAGGAAAAAAAATCTACAAACATCATAACTTTTTTTTCAATAGCAATCACCAGCGTTTCAATAATGCCCAATCCGTCAAGATCCAAAAAAAGACTGTGGCAAGCGTCTCTCTCTCTGTGGCGGACTTGGAGAGCCAGGATGATGAGTCCAACTCCCCTCTAGTTACACAAGGAGATCTTAGGTCTTTTAAAGCTGAGCTTTTAACTGATATTTCAACCACCCTGTTCGGACGGTTGAAGTTATTTATCAAGGCCGCTATTGCCCCTCTTTTCGAAAGCCCTCAACCAAGTGAGGTCCTCTGTGGAACAACAGGCCCACCATCCTAATGAGCTAGAGCTGCGCTCTTCCACTCACTGTGAGACAATAGTCGGTTTGGAGGATAGGGTTACGCGTCTGGAGGCCGAGAACAATAAGCTATGGGACAGGGCTTAGGATCTGGTATCCCGTTCCAGAAGTAGCGTCATATGACTGGTCGGTGTCCCAGAGTCATTAGAGGCTGGAGACTCAATCGGTTTCGTGGATGGCCTTCTCGTAGAGCTTCTTCTCTCTGTCTTCAAGGCTCCAACAAAGCTTGACCGAGCCCACCGTCTGGGACCTCGGCTTTCAGGGGATGGGATTGTCAGGAAGCCCTGAGGCCTCATTGTCCGATTCCACAGCTTTCAAGACAGAGAAAGAGCCCTGAGAAGAATGAATTCAGGTCAATAATTTTTCTGTGGAACCAAGGTTTACATTTTTGCTGATTATAGTGTGGCAGTTTCATCAAATAGAGCTAAGTATTTTAACATCAAGCAAAGTCTCCATTTGAAGAATGTTAAGTTCTCCCTTCGTTTTCCAGCTAGCCTTTGTCTGGAACATAATGGTAAAAAGCTTCAATTTGACTCATCAGAGGAAGCTGAGAATTGGCTCGGCTAGCACTTTGGGGAACCATGAACTGGATATATCCATGCTGTCAACTTTGCTTTTCTTTTCTTCATCATTTTGGGCGGGCTGCTCTCCTTGCCTTGGGATCTATTTCGTGCTCAGTCATTCTAAGTTAGTTTCCATCCATGATTAGTGGGCAACTTGACGTTATTTTTGCAGCTGGGAGGAATTATTAGTAAAGTATGCAGCCATCCTTTTTTGTTGGTTCCTCTTGGTGTCCTTCACTCAGGGAAGCACTGAGGTAATTGTTTGATTTATTTATGTATTATTTTTGTTATTTGACAATGTATTTTAGTTACATAACAAAGTGACCTTAATATTGTTAGTAAAGATACTAGTAGACTCAATTTAATTAGTTTTATCATTGCTACATCCTTTTTGGAGTGATAGTACTATAATTTTTTTTGGGGGGGGCGGAGCTTATTACCACATAATAATATGGTAGATAGGAACCTCTTGTTTCACACTAACCTGTCTATGTTTAGGATTACCTGCTGTCTCTGTCATTCAGTGAGCAGACACTTTGGGTTTGGGGGGGTGGGTAGGGGGATTTGTTTGTGCTTGTCCTTTTTGTCTTTGTTTTGTTTTTTGGTTTCTGTGTCATAGTCTCTGGCAATTTTTGTGTTTTTATGTACTGTCTAATAATTGGCTACAAATACAGATTGGATGGCTAGGGAGATTATGTCATCTGACCTTATCTTTTTTTTTGGAGCTATTCGTATAATATTTCTAATGCCAAGCATGTCAATAGCTGATCACAAGCAGAGCTGGGGGCCCTTCCACTGTTAAATTAATATCTTTGAATATTAAAGGCTGTAACAATCCAAAATAAGAGATCCTGTGTTTTCTCACAATTAAAAAAGCTTAACACTGATAGAGCATTCTTGCAAGAGACACATCTACGAAATTATAGACCACCCAAGGCTACAAAACCCTAGATTTTGCCAGATTTTCCACTCCAATTTCAATTCTAAAGCCAGAGGTTTGGAAATATTGATTAGTAAAAGAATACAATAATTTTAACTGGTTCCATTTGGAACTCCCCTGTAATACTGGTCAGTGTTTATGCTCCCAATTTTGATGATCCCAATTTTGCTAACAGGTTGCTGGGGAGGATACGTCTGTCACACACACAACGCTTGATATTCGCAGGAGACCTGAACTGTGTTATGGACCAGAAACCGGATCGCTCTAACCCTAGACCCATGCCTCCCTCTAAAATGTCAAGGTCCATATTAGATTTCATGACCAAGAACGGTTGTACAGACCCCTGGAGGTTTCATAATCCACAGGCATGTGAGTACTCTTTCTTTTCCCATGTTCATCATTCCTTCTCTCGGATTGACCATTTTTTTGTGGATAATTTCTTGCTCCTGAATGTGACCTCTTCTGAGTATTTGCCCATTGTGGTATCTGACCATGGCCCTTTAGCAATTGAATTAGCTCTATTAGGAAATACCTGTTCTCCTCCTCGCTGGAGGTTTAATTCTCTTCTCCTTTCTCTTCTCCTTTAATTCTCTTTTCCTGTCTTTTCTGACTCTAGTTTCTTTGACTTTATTACTTCTGCTATTGATAGTTTTTTATACTCTAATCAGACCGACTAAACCCCCCCTTCACGTTTATGGGAGACGCTCAAGGCCTATTTAAGAGGTGTGATTATATTTTACTCTCACATAAATAGAGCTCATAGGATCAAATTGGAGGAACTTTCAAACAATATTCAAGACCTGGACCGTAATTATGCTCAGACGCCATCTCCAGAGCTATATAAACAACGTTTGGATCTACAGTCTGAATTCAACCTCCTATCTACCAAGGATGCGGAACGGTTACTCTTGTTTTCGCAGGCTATATATTATGAACAAGGTGACATGGCATCCACCTGCTTGCACACCAATTAAATTGACGTGCTGCTACACGTCTAATCCCTCTAATTGAAGACCCATCTAGCTGTTTAATTTCAGACCCAGATGGGATAAACGATTCATTTAAAGCATTTTATTCTTCACTTTATACATCTGAGTTCCCACCAGACACTACTAATATGACACCCCTGTTGTCGCTTGTGAGATTGCAGATGATCTGGACTCCACTCTGAGGCTTAAGGAGGTGGTTGAGTCTATTAACTCTATGCAAAGTAGCAAAGCCCCAGGCCCAGATGGGTTCCCGACTGAATTTTTCTAAGAAATTCAACTTGCGTTTGGCTCCCTTACTCTTAGCTATGTATAATGAATCATTGGACCACGGTGTGCTCCCCAAAACCTTGACACAAGCGTCTACAGCTCTTCTACTTAAGAAATGGAAGGATTCACTGCCTGCTCCTCTTACAGGCCCCTCAGCCTTATCAATGTGAATGTAAAGGTGCTCGCAAAAGTGTTAGCGAGGCACCTAGAGGAGACCCTCCCGTCATCTCAGAGAAACAGACAGGCTTCATTAAGGGTAGAAATTATTTTGCTAACATTCGGATCCTGTTTAACATTATTTATTCAATATAGTTTTCAAAATCTCCGGAACATGTGGTATCGCTTGATGCTGAGAAGGCAATTGACAGAGTTGAATGGGAATATTTATTTGCTGCTCTTACAAAGTTTGGTTTTGGTTATATATTTAGAAGTAATGACCCAGCACTAATACAAACACACACACTCAACCCCTGCACTCTACATGACCCAGCACTAATATAAACACACACACTCAACCCTTGCACTCTACATGACCCAGCACTAATACAAACACACACACTCAACCCCTGCACTCTACATGACCCAGCTCTAATACAAACACACACACTCAACCCCTGCACTAGAAGTCAGGACCCAGCACTAATACACACACACTCAACCCCAGCACTCTACATGAACCAGCACTAATACAAACACACACACTCAACCCCAGCACTCTACATGAACCCGCACTAAT
>JACXGM010032856.1:0-12484 GCA_016801145.1 Umbra pygmaea | reverse complement strand
CTTTTCTATATATAAGCCACTATGTAAACATAATGATATTCTAGTGTACAGTGCATGCAATGCTCTCACAATAAATACATGCAATGTGCTTCAGTATCTCTAAGCCAACCAGGACATCCTCTCTCACTCTCAGTTCGTAATGTACAAATTCAAAACTGGGGAATAGTTGTTTTTAAATTACTTTACTGTAATCAATGGAGTTGGTTAGCCTTCTAAGCATTCTTAGTTACGTAAAAGCAATGCCTCAAATATTTTTTGTTGTCACGTGTCCACTAGTGGTCAAAAAGGTTTAGACACAGAGCTTTAGTTTGTGTTGTGGAATTGCAATAACATTTGGGAAAAACATTTCCCCATAAATCACCATCATGTACCTGTTTATTATAGCTCAAAATAATGTATAAATAGTTTTCTGTTATTACGTATATGAACTACAGTCCGATTTTGTAGCATTTCGTAAAATCAAAGGAATCTGACATGGATCAGTAATCTACCTCTACCTAACCCCTGACCAGCCCTTTCTGTGTGTCACAAATGAATGCATGAGTGACCTCAATAATGTTCACACTCTGCATTGGACACACACCCCATGTACCATGAAAGTGACTGTGAGCTTCTTTCCAGATTGTGCCCAATTTCATGCTGCTATAGACACCAAGTCTCAGTTCATCACAGTAGATTTATAATATAAAGTAACAGTATTCGGCAGTTCAAGGTATGTCTTTTATCATAATCGTAGCCTAAGATACAAATGTGTTCATTCCACATTAAAAGCTACACGCGTCCTTCTGTTAGAAATTCTTTGGTGTAGATATTTGATATAATGCCATAAAACATAGTGATAATACATAATGCATTAGAAATGGTGTAGTGTCAAGAATGACACCCTGCTTTATATAAAAATGGCAAATAATATATTCCATTTCTATACAAACACAAGAAGAGATCTATGCAATTCCCTACTGGCATGAAGCCATGAAGAAGCAAGTATTCTCCTCTCCCTTTGTCTCCTCCTTTCTTGGCCTGTGTGACGAGAATACGAATGGGCTGAATGCAAGATGTTGGCTGTGGATGTGGCTTGATTAACCTCTGCACTGGACTGTTGCCTCACAAACTATCATTGCCTATTGACTTCCGGATGCTTTGTGTTGCGGCTAGTGCAAAGGTCTGGAGACATGAGAGCAACGGCGGTAACAGGCCGGCAGGGCCTAATTGTCTGTTCTTTGTAAGCCCAAGTTATTGGCAGCTGCCACTGTTTCAAGCGCCTCGGTCGTCGCCCGGCAAAACTAACCGGAGCACACTAATTGCAATGGCCTTTTCATCATCTCAAATCAACCACTTTCATACAAGCAGAGGGAAACAGCACCCTCTCAGACCATTAGTGGAGGAGCGAGGGGTAAGTGTGGCAATGTACCTATAGATGTGAGTACCTGGACTGGACAGACGCACAGGATAGCAGATTCATCTCCCTCCCTTTCGCACACAGACTCAAACTCCCACACTCAAGCTTTGGGTGTATTTAGCACACAATCCCATTGACCTCCTCGCTCTCCCTGTTTCTCCCTAAATTCCACAACCCTGTTTTACCAGTCATTTAGGAGGCTGGTTGGGAGGACAGAGTGTGGAGGTGGGGGTGAGGTGATGCAAGGTGGGGTTGGGGGGTGGAAAGTTCAGTGCTACTGGATTGTAAGGCAGGCAACTGGTCTTCCTGACAAGAGATCAATACTGTCCTTGGAGTGGCTGGAGTCAAGCTGCTGGGTCTGACAGGGGGCCGCGTGGCGTAATTGGATCAGGGGCGCAGCAAGTCGCCTGGCTTCCCCCTTCAGCGCTGTCACAGCTGTCAGATGTCATCCCCTAGCACCGCTGTCACGGTGGGAGGCTAGTGGCTCTTTTCTCCCTACACCTCGCCCCCATGCAAATGTCCACTTAGCAGATGAATGCCGCTGATATTAGCTACATTCTTCATGCTTTTATGCAAAGGATAGATCTGTGTCATCTGAGAATTTCATGGAAATAAAGTTGCCATTTATTCAGGGCGGGAAGAGTGAAACGGCCTGTAAAAAGTGAAAATTATTCGGTTCAGCTTATTAAAAAATGGAAGAAAAATAAGGCTTTGAAAAACAAACAATGAAAGAGTTGTGGATGAGAGGCAAATAACAAAGAAAATAATGTAAGATAGGTAAGGAAAGATCCCAGTCATCTGCAAAACCTCATATGATACACCTGTAACACCTAATCCGAGCTCATTGATCGGCTGTGATGTCAGCCCAAATGCTTCACCAGGTGAACCTTTGCATTGTGGGATGCAGATCGTTTTTCAGACATATTGATCTTCCTTATTGTTCTGGAATCTCCTCAAGTAGGTTTCACACAGTTGGGTGTCAAGAAGGCTTGGCTAGAGGCAATAGTGAAACCATCATAAAACAGCTACAAAGCACAGCTGGCTAAAACAGATGTACTTTTATCTAACATCACGACTAATGTATTCATTGATGATTGTTATCCTGCTCCTTCATGTCCAAGTAGGGGAAATCATGGAATCGAGAGCTGATGATGATTCTCTGGATGTAAACAGGATAATAAATGTGATAATATGATAGTCTTTAGTTAATCTCGCCAGTGTGAGTCCAAGCAGCCCAAAGCCCTAAAAAGGACTCAAAGAGGTTTGATATTCCTTGCCGAAGAGATGATATTTTGTCCACCATGACTAAAATGCTTTCCAAATCTAACAGTTTGAAAGCAGTAAAAATTGCCAACGATTTATCAGAGGGGCCAAAACGCATTTAGAATTATCATGCATCATGTGACAGACGCTGGAGTTTCAAACTGCAGCATACATTAGAGCCAGGGTGGATTAAAGGCTGGTTAGACATTAAACGGGAATCCATATGTAAATTTACAGCTCCAATTAGGAGACAATGTTTGTGATGTAATCCGCCAAGAGATTGTCTGCCCTCTATTTTCACACACTTAATCAAATTAAAAGCTTAGGAGAACAGCGCGATTATCAGGATTGTCAACGATACACGTTCAATTCCTCTCAGTTTGTTTGGCAAATAATAAGTGCTTTTGCTACAATTTATCTAAGCTTAAGTCAGTCTGTTACTTTGCACTGTCTAATTTTGCTCATTTTAGTGGAAATAAAATACCTCTGCCCCAATTAATTGTAATATGACAAAAGAATTATTGTTCAAATATTTGTTCATGTTCCTTGTTAGGTTAGATGATCAAAGAGTGTTAATATATTGCTATACATGAGGTATAGTTGTAAACGTAGTCCAAATGGTCAGTTTCTGTCTGGGCCAAATGGGTGTGTTTGATCAGAGTGGGAATTGGATGGTTCAGATAGCAGTACTTTGATTATGAGGCCTAAAGGCTCCTGGACCTGAGGGCTGAATAGATAACCAGAGCACAGACATATTCTCTCTGTCAGTCTACCTGCACTTCTGTCTTTCAGTTTATCTCTGTCCCTCTGTCTCTGTCTCTCTCTCAATGGTAACCAAACATACAATCTTTCTCTCACACTCACACACACACGGGACACTCACACACACACGGGTGAGGCTGAATCATCGTTTCACTGCTCTGTGGCGGCAGTCGAAGCCAGTCCTTCAGGGACCGCATGTTCACCTCCACGGTCTCAACGGTTCAGCGGGCTTAAGGATGTGGTTAACAAATGGGAAGAAAGCTCTCCAACTTCAGGGCGGTCGCCGGCTTGTGCTAAGTGATCTGTATTCCCTGTGAATCTACTGTTCCCTAACCCTGTGAAATTAACAGTACTTCCTGACTCCTCGCCCCTTGACCTCTCACATAATACCACATTCAAAAACACCATGCATGAGTGTCCACATGTAATGTAAAAAAAAGTTGACCATGGCCATTTTTTTCCTTTAGACCTAGCTAACAGCCACAGAAAAAAGCAACAACAAACATTTAGAAATGTTACTTCCTATTTTCTTACTTCTCCGAATGTCCTTGCGGTGAAACATACTGCGATGCCTCCTTGTCTTTAAATTTCACCAATTTTTGTTCTCTCCTTAAATCACTGTTCTCCATTGTGACAATCCCAGCACACAGTGTTTTTTATTTCTAAAGGTATTAAATGGTAAGGAAAAGAAGTGTTTTGTGGACATAATTTCCCAGATACCACCTGGAGTATGACAGCGTACAAGATAAGGAACAAGGCTTCGGGAGTCTCCTGCAAAGTAAAGATTGGCAGCTGAAAGTGAGGCTTACAGGCTGACCTACACATAAGACCTCTTCACCCATGACTCATAATCACCACTCAGGGAGAACCACGTGGTCCGGTAAAAGGAACACGCAGCCATTAGAGGGATGCTTAGAACTCCACTTAAAGATCACTTTATAGCCTATTACTAAAACCATGCTTTGGTATTTACATGACACTTTCAGGGAGCTTTTTGGTTTGGCAATACAATTGCTTGAAGTTAGAACATAGGATGCAGTGTTATGACAGTGCTCAACACAAAGGCAGACACAGATGGAGAATTACAACACTAAGAGAGACAAGGGGGTAACCTAGCCATTAGCTTAAATCCATGATAATGAACAAAGGGATTTTAGAGAAGCCAATATTGTCTGGGATTTAAAGGGAATTCATCTATTTTTTGTTAATAAAGAATAAGCCTAGCTGGTGTGAATGTGGTCTACAGTGTTATTTTTTGTATTTGCAACATTACATTCAAAATAGGTACAATTTAAATTAATTTAGTGTAAAACCTAGATTTGTATTCAGACTATTTGTTTGGTGGCTTGAAATGGCTACAGTCGTATTGTGTGTTGCCCCCCCAGCAGGATACACTTGGATCAGTGGAGACAGCCCAACCCTGGGGCCAGCGGCGACCACGCCACTCTGAAGTGATGTGGAGCAGGGGTGATGGTGTGTAAAATAAAGGCAGAGGTTTTGGGGAATCTTATTGTGGCTGCTGCGGAAAGGCTGTGTCGTGGCTTGTGGCTGGGGTGACAATGGCGGTTTCCTCCACCGCTGCTTCTGATCTCCCTCCCTCCTGTTATTGTTGTTGTGGCCTGACATGTCAGGACCAAATCACCTGACTGTGCTTCGCTGGCCTGACTTAAACACCCACATGTGCACTAATGATTTGCCATATACACGATGGCTACCATGCAATTTAAGGTACGTTCCTAGTTAACTATTTAAGCTCTTTCTTTCGTTTTTGTTAGCGCTGAGGTATTATACGTATATTGTCGCCACCAGTCACAAACATCTCACTATTAATAGTTCATTCATTGTCTAGGATGTTAGATGTGTAATCAGAAGACTTTAAATGACATTTCTTATCAGTTTTGGTCCTACCAAATACGCTATTGGTGATTGATGTATTTTTCCTTCTTTCAGTGTCACGTTCAGTCTAAATCTTTGCATTGTGTAAATGTCTCATAGACAAAAGGATTACAATCAATTAAACATTGATGAAAATGGCCTCCGTTCTAGGTAACATTCTGCCTGTTTCTCCTGACATTTTGCACCCATTATTTGAGGCAATTCAGACACATTCGTGGACCTTTGATAAACACTAAAATGGAAAGTGGCAGACGAGGTGAGGCAGTGTATCTCGCCCGCTCTGCATTTCAACAGAAATACCAACTTCTGTTTCCAGACTGTGGAAGGAGGTTAGGAACAAGCCAATCTACGTATTTGTCATAGCTGTCAGAAGGACAATGAAAAAAGCCAATCACTGGGCAGCTTAATTAGGCTGCAATACACTTGCCTTTATAAAATGTCTTCTAGAGGGGAGAGGATTTCCAGTGATTTAACAAAAGTGTTTTAAAGTTAATCGGGTGAGGGACTTTTTCCTTATACTTCAGCAGGCAGAGTATGTTTAGTATACTTTGACCTTAAAGACATGAATCATGAATGGGGATATGAGGCAGTTAATTGATCATTCAATTAATATTTTTACAACAATCATATACATCTCATTGACAGGCAAGAACAGGCACGTTTTGCACAGTTATGCTCTGCAGTCATGTACAGTATACACCAGCTTTCATTTGTTATATTACGGTTCAAGCTACTTGGAGAAACGTGCATTTATCTATCAGTATAGCACCTGCATCCCACTGTTACTTTGCCTTTGAAGCCAAGAAAGGTTGGTGCTGGTTGGTCCCTGGAAGTGGAGTTCGGAAACCAGCAGGGGGCACTCATCTCTCCACTTAAAAGATAAAATTCCAGTGCTCCAGGGCAGTAACTAGGACATTGCATTACATAAGGTAGGCATTTTGGATGTGTTGTAAATAATACACCACTTATCATAAGAGGAGAGGTCTAATCTGACCCCCAAACTCTGCTATTGGCTCATTCATACAGTCTCGTACATCCATTAATTATTTCCAGGGGCATTGCTGTAAATTACAATGTGTTTGCAGTCAACGTATTACTGGTATACTGAAGTTAGCCTGGGATCCAATGAGGCCTAGATATGCAATAGGTGCTTTTGTATTTCTGTAGGTGGGATGACAGACACCTTTTATTTTAGAATGAATTCATATCCTCTATTTATAATTTATATCAGTGTTTATGCATAATGCCTTTTTACAATATATGAATCAATTTAATCAACAGGTGCAGCAAACACACTTCCCGACAGAGATTGTCTAATATGTGTTGGGCCATGGGGAAAGCTTGTCAATGTTTGCCAGTGGGTTTGCTCAAGGATGAGAATGAGATGAATATCCCACCTCCATATACTGTATATGCAGGGGGACCTGACTTTAATTCACTATAAAAATACAACTGATACGCCTCCCATGGCTTTGAAATTCTTAAACATTTCTTGCAGAAAGGTGAGCTTTATCAATTCTTACAGCTCAGAGTCCCTATTGTGCTTCTTACTTCATATTAACCTTCATTGTCATCTGGCAGGTTTTCAAGCCTTTTTATAAAAGAGAAAGCAAACATTAATCCAACATATGCATTCCACATCTTCTCTCACCAATGCATTATTTCAAGAATAAACCCTAAAATCTTGTTTGCTTTTGTTTATGGAAATTTTGCATGCTAACAAAAGGTCCGTAATTCATGGTGGAATTCGGGGGGAAAAATAATAATTTGGATAAACAGCATGGTTCATTCCTCCATAATTCTTTATTCAACCGGTATATCATGGAAATTTCAACAGTCATAGTAGAT
This sequence comes from Umbra pygmaea, assembly GCA_016801145.1. Lineage (NCBI taxonomy): Eukaryota > Metazoa > Chordata > Actinopteri > Esociformes > Umbridae > Umbra > Umbra pygmaea. Next base: position 5,316 of record JACXGM010032856.1, on the reverse strand, counting down.
TAACCCCGTGTGTGCTTTCTATGGCTTCCCCCTTTATAGATTTACATGCATCAGGATCAAAACTCTGTTTGGAAAGAGACAGATGGTTTATTTGATCCCATCTCTTTTTGCACCCGCCTGACCTTCCTCTCGTGAAATAATCACAACAGTTATGTTTGAATATTTAGGCATAAATAATGAAATGCTTTGGAGGTTATGAATTTTCCATGTGAGAAAAAGGTGTAGATATTTGTGGTGGCTTTTCAAAGAGACTGCTCTTCTCCTATATACTGAAATACATAGTACTATTCAACTGAATAGCCTCCAAAATTCTAGGGCATAGTATATGCTGAACAACACAGTATGTCTGCTTCGAGAGGACATTGTTGTGACGAGTTGCAGGAAGCGGAGACAAGTGCAGGTAGCAGAAGGTTTAATCACAATTTAAATCCAGAGTAAGGTAAATAAACTATAGCCCGAACAGACGGACGTAACAAGAATCACAGGTCACAGTGTACATTAACCAACACGGAAGGTAATTTACAGGTGCCTTAAATACAGAGGCTGAGCATGCCTAACGATACACACCTGGGTTTATAATCAGTGGACATAGAGCAGGGATAAATAGACAAAGCCGTATCACCCCCCCATATACAGTCTACCCTCTTCCGTTACCTCACAACTAAGGATGCAATAAACAGAACACAAAATACATTGCAAGACCTGGAATAACTTATATAAGCAGCGCAAGTAGCGCGCCTAACACTGCTGAATGTCATTAAGCCGTCACATAATGCAGACCTGCCCTAGAATTCAGGTGAGGAAGAGCGCCGTACGGGAGGAACCCCAGGGGCTGTCCTGACAATTGTAAGAGTATATAGTATGAAACTGTTTGCAATATAAGTACGCAGTAACAAGTAGGAATGTAGGATCCATGTAGGTGTTATGAGTTTTAATAGAAATGAAGGATGTACAGTACCTACTATATAACAACTGACATACCTTAATAATAACAACAATGTAAGTACACAGTAACAACAAGTAGGGAAAGGTTGGGACAGTATGGAAAATGCAAATAAAAACAAAGGAGTGATTTGGAAATGTACTTTGACTTGAAAACAAATAAAGACAAGTATTTGATGTTTTATCTAATCAACTGGATAGCTTTTTGTGGGTATTTGTTTATTTTGAAATTGATGCATGCAACACATTCCAAAAAATATTGGGTCAGGAGCACTAGGAAAAATGTGACAATTTGAAATAATAAGGTGGTTTGAAACAGGTTAGGCAATTGTGTAAACATATATTACGTTTACATGAAATAAAGGAGCCTCCAAAAAAAGCCTAGTCCTACAAAAGCAAGGATGGGTCGAGGCTCGCCAATCTGCTAACAGATGAATCAGCAAATGATCCAACACTTCGAGAACAAACATTCCACAAAGACAAATCGGTGGGCATTTCACCTTCTACAGAGCACAATATATCAAGGAATCCAGTCAAATCTCAGTCCATAAAGGGCAAGGCCAAAAATCACATGTGGTCCAACGAGTCAACATTTCAAATAGTTTTAGGACTAAACAGTCATATTGTTCTCTGGGCCAAAGAGGAAAAAAAAATAAAAAATACCAGATATAACCCTCTGCCTCAACAGCCCCAAAACAATCACAATGGAAATGTAAATACACTGAACAAAAATATAAACGCAACACTTTTGTTTTTGCCCCCATTTGTCATGAGCTGAACTGAAAGATCTAAGACTTCTTCTATGTTTTTCAAAAGGCGCATTTCTTGCAATTATTCTTCACAAATCTGTCTGAGTCTGTTTTAGTGAGCACTTCTCTTTTGCTGAGATAATCCATCCACCTCACAGGTGTGGCATATCAATATGCTGATTAGACAGCATGATTATTGCACAGGTGTGCCTTAGGCTGGCCACAATAAAAGTCCACTCTAAAATATGCAGTTTCATCATACAGCACAATGCCACATAGGTCGCAAGGTTTGAGGGAGCGTAACTGACAACTCCCTGGCAGCCATTTAAAGCCAAAACAGGTGGATTCAGCACCACGGCCAGCTCCGCAGCCTACTGAATTACAATTCAATTGCAAAATAAGAAATTCTGTAGGCTGCGGAGCTGGCTGATAACTGCACATTTTAGAGTGGCCTTTACAAGGTCTCTTTATGACCTCCTGTCCATAGGTCTCTGATTACTGTAAAATATCAATGACAATCACAGTTACTTATGAAATTCATAATTTATGGTGTAATTTGTGGAGGTTTACTCACACATCTCTGCATTCTTTTGAGTGTCTGGAGTCTTTCAGCATATGTATGTTCCTCCAGCTGTTGGTGAAATGCATGTTTGTGTGCAGTGTGGGTTGCAATAAACACTCAGTGACACACTCTCTCTCATTACTATGTATTCTGGCTCACTATCGTCCATCTACTATCTAACCTACTCAACAACCCACAAAATTGGGACTATAAACATCTGAGTTGCATGTCTACTCCTCACCCCTGATTTTAGTTGCTACACCTGCGCATCCAACTTCTCTAAGTCCTAAATAATTACACTCATGTTTAATTTGGATGAAAGTATATACATATCAATCTTAACATATGATTGAGTAACATAGTACTGTCCAGGAATAAATAAAAAATCATTAGGCTTTTTTGCCTTTAAATAATTAAAGTTCAAAGTCTAAAGTATTTATTGTCACATGAACCAAACGATTCAGAATTGTTTATATTTTTGTAGGAACAGCTGAAGAGAGCCACTAAATGCGGGAGTGAGGGAGAGAAGGGATGACATGCAGCAAATTGTTCTTTCCTTTAGTCAAAGTATTGGGTCAATAGAGTTTCTATTGTAACATGACCTAGAGCTTGCATTGCATATTGAATTTGAATTTGTGCACAATGTTGATGTGTGGAAACTTTGGTTTTGTTCTTCACACCACAACTGTTGTGTTGCCAATGTTAAGGAATAGCTCTTTGTCGGTCTAAATGATATGAGCATAGCCTTTAACCGATGGTACAGTAGGTGCAGATGATTTAGTTTATTTCGCCTGGCTGTATTTTGTATAACTGTTTGTTCTATTTATTGTTTTAAATAAACAAAACTGAATGATGGATGAACCAAGCAAAATACAACTGGTACGTTACACAAACATAGTCACAGAGGGAGCTAAGTTAAGTTGTGTTAACTCACCTTTGACGAAGTGATCACTGCACACATGGGCATTTTACGATTCTGTTACTCCCGACCGTAGACGTAGGTTTGCAAGCCATTTTTTCCGGCGTTATTCTGGCATTTTTCCTTCTTATGTACAACAACCTTTGGTACACAATAAAAACTCCTTGTGGTTTCTCGGTTTGATCGATTTGAGCGACCATAAACGACGCAAAACATAAGCATTTTTGTTTGTAACAGTGCTTCCTAAATGTACAGTAGCAAATAACTTCATGCCCTCCATCTGTATTTCGCACAATGGCAACGCATTGACGTGACGTCATATGCAAACAAGCTATTAGGGTATTTTTTGTTCGCGCTTAAGTAAATTTAAAATAAATAAAAATTTGGTTGGCCAATCCGAGGCCCCTGCACACGTGAGGCCCCTAGGCTGCCACTTACGCAAGCCTGTGCATTATTCCGCATCTGTTCATGGTATGGGGGTGTGTCAGTGCCTATGGCATGGATAACTTGCACATCTTTGAGGGCACCATTATGCAGAAAGATATGTACAAATGCGCAAAATAAGGCAACAAAGTACGGTTGTGCATTAGAAGACATGCATAATGGATGAATGGGGGTAAATTGTGCTGGATAAACTAAACAGACTGGTGTTTTCAGTGCTGAAACATCCTAATAAGTGTTATTAAAAAGAAAAGGTGATCTTATATAGTGGTAAACAGTCAACTGTCCCAAAGTTCTTGGAGTGTGTTGCAGCCATCAGATTTGGAGTGTACATTTTCAAAAATAAATTACATTCACAAAATCATACCTCAAATAATGTGTTAATAATATGTTTTCAAAATAGTACAGGGTAAATTGAATTTTCGAATTATTCATTCCAGTTATGACTATTGTTGACAAATGGTGCATAGATGCAAATGCTCCATTGTTAAAAAAGTGAACTTTAATTAAATTGAATTAAGACAAAGTCAGTCATTTTGTGTTATAATTTCTAAATTTGCTTTAAGAAAATGGATCTCAGATCCACCTTGTCCGCACATAGAAGCGCTCCATTCATAAAAAAAATGGAATTCCTATTAGAGGGCCTACTTGTTTTGACAAAAATTTAAACTGTGGCAATTTATCCTATACTGCCACAGAATTAACATATACATACCTTAACATCATCCGCACATTGAAGAGTATTTCTTGTCACTTGTGTACTAACTTTACGATGTCAAAATCTATCAAATGTGTAACCCATGTAGATAACCTGTACTTACAGTACATAGTAACATGTGCATTTAAATTCCTTCTTCACCAGTACTTTCTAGAAACATCCTCAAAACATACAGTACAATGATAGAGGGCCATCTATTCACCCATAAATACTTTAAACCAACATACCTTTCCACATACGTATGGAGTAATTACTGTACATACTAGAAGGCTATAAATTAAATTAGCAGGCAGACAAACAAACAACCGATCAGTGAAGTGAGGCTAATTTGTTCTAGTAGTTTTAATTGGATGTAACCAACATCTGCAGGTAATGTTTAAAAGAATAGTTTATAGATTGATAATCTGTTTGAAACAGTCGGGCTGAGTGTTGCTTCCTGCATCACAATCAGTGTTTGGAATGCTAGTTAACAACGTTATTTTTTCAGTAACGGGGTAATCTAACTACTTACTTTTCCCATTGTTACAATGCCGTTAACGTTACTGGACGTTAAATTCGGTGCGTTACTATGCATTGTTTGAATAAACTGTCTCCGAACAGACCCCTAACTCACAGCTAGTGAGGCGGTGTGTTAATAAGAGATTATGATTGACTAATGCAGAATCATGTTTCATGCTAGCCAATCGTGTTTTTACACACATGCCAGCACACGTGCCACACACACACCCATACAAACAAAAGCTAAACAGAGATTCGATGAAGGCGAGTTAGGAGCAATCCGATGAAAGTTGGCATTTTCAAGTTGGAGATACAGGTCCTTCTCAAGAAATTAGCATATTGTGATAAAGTTCATTATTTTCCATAATGTAATGATAAATTTAAACGTTCATATATTTTAGATTCATTGCACTCCAACTGAAATATTTCAGGTCATTTATTGTTTTAATACTGATGATTTTGGCATACAGCTCATGAAAACCCAAAA
>JACXGM010032855.1:0-12487 GCA_016801145.1 Umbra pygmaea | reverse complement strand
TAATGGTAATTTCAATGAAATTGGAGCGCTCGGCAGTTATTGTATAGTTAGTAACATAACGCATAGCAAGCGTTATCAACATTTTGTTTTGTGTTAATGAAATATAGCCCTTATTTGCAAAAGGCCTCCTGTAAGCAACAACATTGTTCCAGATTGTCACCGAGTGTTTTCATTCTATAATTTGACAACTCGGTAAACACTGCATCAAGGCTACTTGATTGAAAACATAAAGTGAAAACGTCTGCGACAAATTTTCTGCGACAATATTTTGGTTGGTGTGGACTTTACGTGTGTGAAAATGAAAGTGAAACCAAACGTCGAAACAGCTTTATGAAACGAATTAGTTTAATCGTATCGTTTAGTGTGGACTTTGCACCCGAGTGAACTTGTACGCAAAGCTGGTGCACCCGGCAGCTGTTGTTGATCTGTTCTGTATGCTGTTTAGACATTAAAACAAATCCGCGAAGAAAAAGGTTTGTATATTTAACGGGTTACAGACACTCGTCAATCTAATTTTTGATTTAAAGCCAATTGAATCTTATAATCTTTAATATATCTTATAATCAGTTAACGGTTAATAATCGGTTAACAAGTTCCGGTTGTCGGTCAGGAAAATTACCTGAAATGAGCATCCCTAGTCCAAACCATTACAAAGTATGAGAGGGTCACTGAATGGTTTGAGGAGTATGAACATTATGTTATGCTACGGCCTTCACAATCACCAGGGGCCTCATTTAAAACTTTGCGGTTGATTTGCATCAGAAGTGGCGTACAACAAAAACTAGGACATGCATACGCACAGAATTATTCTGATTTATAAAACCGTGCGCATGCACGTCCTACGCCGTTTGCCCATTTATAAATCACAATCAACTCTAATACGTGGTGCTGCTTTTGCGGCTTAATGTCACGCCCATAATTGGCCATGAATAGTGAGTGAAACCCCCCCAAATGAATAATCATTCATTGAGAAATCATGGGAAACACAGAGGAAATTCAAAAAAAGAAATTTTCACTCAATTATTGTTGGCGAGGTGGAAAATGTTGTTTGGAGGTCACAGTGTGGCTATTACTAATGCCAAAAAGGTGTTGGAGTGGCAAAAGGATGCAGATGCTGTGAATGCCGCAGCCTCAGAAAGTCAGACCGTGGCTGGAATAAAAAAGTGGTCAGATGCCAAAGTCAATGCCAAAAAGCGTCAAGCGCTTCATCGCAAAAGTGTGTCTGCCACGGGCGGGGGAAAATTGGTTACATTAGAGCAACATGTCTGCATCACAAATTATTTGGACATTGGGGAAATGAAAATGCTTTTTTATTAATTTTCATTGTCATTCGGTGCAAAAAAAGTTAATACTGTTTCCGACAGAAGTGTCACAACACACAGTCCACCAGTCTGTTGCGTATGGGGCTGCTGCCCCGGCAGCAAAAAGGGGACCTACACAACACTAGGCAAGCGGTCACAATGATATGACTGATCGGTGTATAACCCACCTAACATTCTGTTTAAGATGATGAAATTAACTTTGAAAATATCCAAATTTCTGTACATCTGTTCATGTAGATAATCTAGCCTAACATAATCTTACTCACGCTTCTATAGACATACATTCATGCAGAGACCAGGTAGTACATGCCTAAACCATAGCAACATGAGTGCAGTCAATAGCACAGATTACATTTGGGAAACCGAACATTGCAGCAAATTGCACATTTTTTGCCTGTTCACCCGCCGTGTACAAAAACTTTAGGCTATGTAAATATGCAACAAACCTATTATACCTACTAACACGTCTGGCATAACCCGAAGGATTGGCTGAGATATCCCTGACCTGTCAGGCAATTCTCTCTGGAAAGTGCCAGTCGCCAGAAATCCTAGTGTTGAAAGTACTTGAAGTGGGACTGGCACAGCAAGGTTTCTCCGAGTTCTCCTAAAAGAGTGCAGATGTCCAACAGGACTTCCCAAGAAAGTCGGAAGTGGCTCAAAAGCCACTCGTCCTCATTTGCCAGCAAGTCTGCTTGCTCTCTGAAGATGTGTTCCCTCCGAATCCTTCATTTGCCACATCTTTAACAGAGCAAGATCAACCATTGTGCATCATTACGCCTTGTGATGTCATGGCTTTTTATAACTATCCATTTGATTGTATTTGATAAGCTACAGATGATGGAATTAATCTAACTGTAAATTGAAAATAGTTCTGCACAAATGGAATTTCTTGCGCAGACATGCGTCACGATGGAACACATTTAAAAATAAAACAAACTAAAGGCTTAAATGAACACTATGATTCTGTAGCTGATGACGACATTTATACTATGAAATCAACTTTCCCCAGTTGACAATAAAGACAATCTATCCACCTATCCACATCATCATCATCATTATCAATCTTCTCCGCCAGATGGAGACATTAGCAAAAATATCAGTTTTAAACATGATTTTGTTTTGTTTACTTTATTATTTATGAGGATGAATTACATAACATGCCAATATAATTACGAAACATATTTTTGCAAATATGTCTTAATTCCATTTACTAGGGCTGTAACGATACACCAAACTCACGATTCGGTTCGTAACACGATTTTTGACCCACAGTTCGATACAAACCTCGATTATTTTTTTGGGGAGGGGTGGGAGAAAACAATGATATTTTTAATAACATTTTAAAAACCTGTATAAACTGACCAAAGTACAATATTAACTATGCTAATTATTAACAATATACCTAAGTAAAATAAATTAACAGTCAAAGCTATAACACTTGTTGTTTTTGTAACAAAATACTGTTGAAAGACAAACGGAACTTAACTCCATTGTGGAGATGATTCGGGCATGTTGAAAATCCTTCAATCAAGTTCTCTTACATTTACAAAGTAAATTAAATGGCTTCTGTTTCACACTCGCGACCAGCAGTTCAAACTAATTAGAAGAAACTCCACAAAGCCTGGCTGTTCAGTCGATAGAAAAAAATGTTCAAAAGTAATACATGGCTCCACACTCTATGCGCTGCGCTGATGAAACAGAATGAGAACGTGGAGATTTAGATTATCTGCTCAATGAGTGAGTCGTTATTTTTGTTGCTTTGATGCACTGAGAGATGCGCGACTTAATACTGATCACAAGAAATATGTTTCAGTAAACAAAGCTGCAAGGACACAAATAAAATATCATAAACAATACTCACAAACAGACGAAGCTTATAAGGTAACTAACAAATAAATTAGCTGTGTTGCTGTGAGGTAAACTCATGGAGCTGTCACAATCACCTGCTATTACTATAATTTGCCAGCAGTTGCTAAATAAATATTTCTCAGAGAAAGCGTTTATGGCTTCTTTCGACAAAATACAATTGAACAAAAATAGCATGAATGTCAAACTTCTTTGAGACATTTTTAGACCTTAAATTCTGGAAAACATGGAAAATAAGATTATTTAAGTCTTTTTAATGATCTGCGGACACATTATTCAACTAGCTCAACTGATTGGAAAGGTAGTCAGATGACACGTAATTAGAGGATGCTTACAGGGAAAATTAAATAATTGTTCCTCAACTAGTTTTGTGGTGTAGGTCTACGTAATTTATAATGTTCACTTTAAATAATACTAATTTAAAGATGTGGTTGCATTAGATCTGGACAGGAAGGATAACTCTGAGCGTTGGAAGGGGTGTGTCGCGATTCTGCCTCCTCAGATTTCGGTTTTATAACACGTATCGTTACAGCCCTTCCATTTACGTTACAATCTTGTTTTACTTTGTTTGTTTTTCACTGCAGATCAATCAAACTGGTGTTTGTGTATACTGTTAATTGTAAGCATGGCTTCGTGAAATCTTCATATTATTAATGAGAGGCATTATTTTGATTTCGTTTACACAACGCTCTGCAGTTTGACAGTTTCACGCATTTCATCCATCTGCCGACGGTGTCGTCATTTCTCATTTTGCCTGTTTTTGTGCGTACACCTGGGTCAGAGTTTCCGCAAAGGACTGCACATTTTTCTGTCAAGTTAGCTTTTTATAAATCCCAATTCTTGCGTAGAGAGCAGCGTCTTCTATTGTGCGTACGCCACGTTTATAAATGAGGCCCCAGATCTCAACCCAACTCCTACGGGAGATTTTGGACCAACATGTTAGACAGCGCTCTTCACAACCATCATCAAACATCAAATGAGGGAATATCTTCAGGTAGAACTGTGTTCCAACTCTCCACATGTTTAATGCTGATTAAACACACTTACTTCACCTTGAAGTTTGTAAGCAGCATTGTATTCTAATGGGGTTTTTACATCTGGACTTTCTCTGCAAAAGAAAGAAAATACAGAGTTTAATGTCAAATGTTTGCTTTTGTTGTACAAATGGAATGTTAGTTCACCAGTAAGGAAGAATGACTGGTCCTTTTCACAGACAATTCTGTCTACTAGATCTGCATGGATTGTGTAGGTGTACTTAAACGTAAAGCTAGAATACAGCCATCGAAAGAATGCCATTGTCATCAGCTGTCTGCAGTTAAAGAAAAAAATCAAATAAAATTAGCATGCACGCCCGCACACACAAACAATCTATTTACAATGAATTCCCTTTTAAATAGATACTGCCGACACTTGCAATTGCAGTTTGACAATTTTCTGTCATTTACCTATATTGGCCACAAAGCAATGCCATATTTATTTCAGTAAATACTAGTGTTATCCTTACAGATATCTACTGATGCACAAGAGAAATATCTAGAGATCATAGACTGAGGAAAAGCGCGATATACTCAAGAGGAAGCCCCTCTACTTACCTGTGAATGAGCACTAGGCCCACCTGGCCTCTCAGCCTCCAGGCTAGGGTTTGGGCCGTGACCCTGTCGAGGGCCAACGTGTGGGGCTGGGAAAAGAGGAAGAGCAGGGGCACTTGGAGGTGGCTGTGTAGCACCTTCACCTCTGAAGGATCCACTGAGGCCTCGCTCTGGTAAAGGGAAAGACAGCTGAATTGTGGACACTTTATTGATCCCCCAAGGGTAGAAACAGGGGGTTTGTAAAAGACAGGATCTGAGAGAAAATCCATAATTTTCCACCACCATGTACTTCTAACAAGTGGTCCTCCAACCTTGCTGTCACTATAAATGCTATTTTGGCCTCCAGATTACTCCTGACACATTCAATGTAAAAAAAATAATTCACTTAAAATTGTGTCATTTTTGGTCAATGTCTTGCAGCTCAACTATCACAGTGGCAGTGACATCTTGAATTCTGGTCATGGCATTCTGCTTATGCCGAGAGCTTTGCTGAGGGGTACATACTGGTACAGCACTGCCCTGGGTAGGTAAGTAGTCAGCCAATTACCTCAAGGGACTCCTTGCATGCATTTTGGAACAGACTTGTTTGTCCAGCACATCCCACAGATGCTCAAATAAATTGAGATTTGGGGAATTTGGAGGCCAAGTCAGCACCTTAAACACGTTCCTCAAACCATTCCTGAACCTTTTTGCTTTGTGGCAGGGCACATAATCCTGCTGAAAGAGGCCAATGCCATCAGGGAATACAGTGTCCATGATAGGGTGTACATGTTCTACAACAATGCTTAGGTAGGTGGTACATGTTAAAGTAACATACACATGAATGGCAGGACCCAAGGTTTCCTAGCAGAACTTTGCACAAAGCATCACACTGCTTCCGCCAGCCTGCCTTCTTCCCATAGTGCATCCTGGTGCCATTGCTTCTCCAGGTAAGCAATGCACACACACCCGGCCATATGTGAGGCTACGCAGCCCCATACACAACAAACTGTGATGCACTGTGTGTTCTGACACCTTTCTATCAGAACAGCATTAACTGATTCAGCAATTTGAGCTACAGTAGCTCATCTGTTGGATCGGACCACACAGGCCAGCTTTCGCTCTCCACATGCATCAAGGAGCCTTGGCCGCCCATGACCCTGCTGCCAATTCACTGCTTTTCCTTGTGATAGGTGACCACTGCAGACCGGGAACACCCCACAAGAGCTGCAGTTTTGGAGGTGCTCTGACCCAGTTCTCTAGCCATCACAGTTTGGCTCTTGTCAAAGTGCCACAAATCCTTACACTTGCCGATTTTTCCTGCTTCTAACACATCAACTTTGAGGAGAAAATGATCACTTGCTGCCTAATATATCCCACCCACTGACAGGTGCCGTGATAACGGGATTATCAGTGTTGTTCACTTCACCAGTCAGTGGTCATAATGTTATGGCTGATCGGTGTATGTACCATACGAGGCTTTGTTGTTGAACGAGCAATGTGATAAGAATTGGCCAGCTTGGCATTATGCTTTGAGGAAGCATGTGATTGATCTTCGACCATCCGCCACCTGCGAAGTGTTTGTCGACATGGCTGAATGACAACTTGGGGATGGGAGAATTTACCCTGTACTATATTGAATTTACTCTTACTTTTGCTATTGTACTGTATGAAAACACAATTTACTTTGTGAATTTAAATTATTTTTGTAGTATTTCAAAGTTGGGACAGTCAACTGTTGACCTCTGTGTAACATCACCTTTTCTTTTAATATTACTTATTAAGCATTTGAGAACTAGCAAGAACAATTTAGCAAGAACCATTTTCCCCCCATTAATCGATAATGCTTGTCCTCAGCAGAGCAACTGTATGGGGCCTTGGTTGCCAACTTGTGCTTCATAATGCTCCACACATTCTCAATCGGTGACAGGTCAGGACTGCAGGCAGGCCATGCTAGCACCTGCACTCTCTGTTTATGCAACCATGCTCTTGTAATCCAAGCCAAATGTGGTTTGGCATTGTCCTGCTAATAAATGCAGGTACATCTCTGAATAACATTATGTTTAGATGACAGCATATGTTGCTCCAAAATATGTAGATATATCTTTCTGCATTATTGGTGCCCTATTTTTTGAAAATATGAATTAACTTCATAAAGTTAAACAACTTTTTCCAAAAAGTTCCTTCCTCAAAAGTAGAAGAAAGTTATTTCCTCAAAAGTAAAATTCAGGGGTCCAGAATCGCAGAAGTATATTTGGTGAACATAATCATCCCATACATGATCTGACTAAAGGCTTCCGTGTTTGGGAATTGGGAGGGGAAGAAAATAGAAGAGAATAAACAACATAAGATTCTATAAATGGCACCTTTACAATACTATGTAATTTGTACAGCTTTTTTGGCCTGCAATGTCTTTATGCTTAAAAATAAATAAAAAATAAGACTAGCATTGCTACTGCATTAGCCAATGGGGATTGTTGAATGTTCTTAATGTTCCATGCAATCGTTTTATGGAAATAAGCAACAAACATAATGTAGCAATGATATGAGAAAATGAATCCCACACATTGCATTGAGGTTTCCTGTATAATTAATATAGATTATCTGTTCAATGATCAACATTTAGTCAGAATCTTCATTTACTAAACACTTTAAAATGTCTAGAAGAGTTTTATTATGTTTTTATAACTAGTATTCTACATTGTTTGGGAATTCCTAAAAGCTATTGAACATGTGGAAATTATGCATCCAAAATAAAGATATTCAAAAGCTGTGACAATGACTTATATAGATTTGCTCCATTGTAGGATGCGGCTGAGAGTGTTAATTAACTCAGGATACAGGATAGAGTCTCTGGAATGCAATGAATGTCAATCTAAAGCCAGTGTGACCAAATGTAAAACAATAGCCAGATATTTGTCAGGGCCTTTTGGTCCCACTAGAGGTGTGTACTGAAGCTGTTTGGGCTGAGGGGAGGGGGTTAACATATAGAATTGAGACATACTTAGTTAACCAAAACTAGTTATGTTGAATCCAGGGCTTATAACCATTGGTGGGATTTAGTACTAATGCTAACAAATTTGACCCATAGGGAAACAGTATTAAGTCTTCTGTTGTGACATCATTCTCATTAAAGTTATCTAATTGTCGGGAGTTCTCTCTGCAGAGACAGCCGGCTTCAACAGATGATTTAAACATTAAAGTCTATGCTCCATTTTCTACACATCCTCCGGACTCTGAGCATATTATTTTGATGAATACGTAATTTAATACACAACAGGATCCAAATGAAAAAACAACAAGTAAAGCATCAAAAGTTTGACAGGGAGCATGAAAGCAAACCCTCTACAGAACTGGGTCAGGGCTACTCACCACCAGCGGGGCTTCCATCAGCTGGAGGAAAGTGTAGATGTGGAGTGTGGTCAGGGGTCTCCTCAGGGCCGTGTGTTGACACGCATCAGCGTGCGGGGACTGGGATTCACCCTTGCAGTGCAGGAACCACAGGCCAGCTGCCAGAGACGAGGGATCCTCCACTCTGCAACACAACACAATGTGGAAATTACACCATCAATAATATGCTAAAATACTAACGGGACAATTCCCTATCATTTAAGGACATACCCCTTCATGCAGAATCCCGAATGATTAGAGGCAACATTGAAAAAATTTCAGATTTTAACAGGTTTCAGATAACACATCCTTACTTTCAGATCTGATGACGGGTTAAGACTCTGGATATGTCGAACCAGGATTATAGTTTAGTCGCCCTGGTGCCACCCATCAAACATTTCACAACACCATATACAGATGTGGCCGAAGGTCATGGTACCTTTGCTTTTCATTAAAAAAATTCATCACCCACCCTGAGAAATGTTGAAATTAAAATATATTTTTTCAATCATTAATGAATATCTTCGGTTTGCTGTGGAACAAAACAAAAAACCTGTGAAAATAACAAAATTCTTGCTTAATGTCTTGGACGATATTATTGATACCCTTCGAAGTTACAATTGTAATAAATATTATTCAACCCCCAATGCAAATCATGTTTATTTTCAAAATGTACAGACGTTCAGCTGTTTGCAATGAACAAATCAAACAAAAACAACTGAAATAGGTCAACACAACAAATGCATCAAGTGGTTTCTCTAAATGTTTCCCTACTAAAAATGTAACTCAAAATGACCTCACCAGTCTCATAATTATTCAACCCCCTGAATTAGAGCCCGACCGATAAAGGATTGTTAAAGCCGATATCAATAAATATTTGGTGATTTAGAAATCAGATATTCCGATATATCTCACACTAGCTCAACCCTGCTCTCCGAGGGAGAGAGCTGCCTGATTAGTGAGACAGTCAGGTAATTACTTACATTTTATAGAATTTCGTCATTGTTCCACTTTTATTAGTTTAAGCCCATTGGACTGTAGCAGGGCACCATGAAATCAGAGGAATATCAAGGCATTTTGGAGCAAAACTATCAACCCAGTGTCAGAAAGATGTGCCTCAGTCACAGGTCCTCCAGCTGGAGAATGACCCCAAAAATACCTAAAAGCTTCTAAGAACGCATCAGAAAACATTGGACATTTCCGAAATGACATTTGAGTCCTGATCTAAATCCCATCCAACATCTGTGGAAAGTGCTGAAACTCAGTTGGGAAAAGGAACCCATCAAACCTGAGAGAACTGGAGATGTTTCAAAAGAACAGTGGAACAAACTACCAGTCGAAGTGTAGAAATCTCATTCAGAGCTGGATTACAGTTATTGTCTCCAAAGGCTGTGAAAATAAATATTAGGTTAAGGGTCCCAATACATTTGTCTATGCCACAGAGGAGCCAGACTCAATGGGGTTGACAGTATTCTTCTCTCTATTGCATAATATTATTCCATGCTATTCCCTTCTTGTGATTTGAGGTTGCTTTGGCTCTTATCCATGGGGTCTACCGAGAGGGCCAGGGATAGATTTACTGACCCCATGTTTTTCAGCACCGGGCCTCCGGTGGTCAATACAAACTGGTACTTTGCTCCATACACAAATGCAGTCTCCATCAGCGCCCGGTGCTCTGAATAAAAAGGAAAAGACAAGGACATGGTTAAATGGTGGCACATACTTTAATGGCTTCAAAAAATAAGGATTGTGTGAGTAAAAACACTTATTTTCTTGGAAAGAAATCTAAAATCTAAAACAGATTCTTCCTCCCATAAACAGTTTGGAAACAGATTTAGACTAATTGTGATGCTGTTTTAGTGCATTTCCTTTTTTCATACTAAATCAGTGTAGAACACCTTACCTGGCAGTCCCAGCACCTGGACATGGCCCAGTACAACGTCTGTCTTGCCTTTAGCTGCCGTCTCCACTGCCTGAAGCTCAGCAGTTGTGTGGACATACCGAACTTCATCAAAAAGAACAGTGCTGTGAGAGACAGGGCATATTAACTCATGGGTACCACTTTATGTCTGTGTGTTGTATGCAAATAGTTACCAACACACTGTAGCACCATTGCTAACTACCAATAATAGCTCAATAACTAATAAAATAACTGAACAGACGCTAATTAGCACTGACTTACAAAATGACCTCAGACTTCTATAATTTAGATGCATACATTAACTAAAACAAATTGCTATTGAAATACTGTAAGGTGCAATAAAATGGACTCCACCTCCAAGTGTTTCTATACAGAATTGACTTAAATGCATTCACACGTGTTTGTGTTCCATTGGGCAACAAAACCTACAAATATATTACGTTGTTTTATATTTTTCATTCAGCAGACCCTCTTATACAGATCAAATTACAGTAGTGAGGGCATACATTTCTTTGCAATGAACACTTTGCAAGAGACACTTTGTTTGCATTAGTGTGTGAGAGTTAACTTTTTACTTTTCAAAATGTACTTTTTTTAAGTGCTCAGGTAATTTCTTTATGTACTATATATATATATAATGTTGAGTAAAAGTGAACAGTCACTTCTGGATACACTAATTACCACAGGTCTGTCAAAGCACTTTCAGAACAGTGAGGCCGGAGAGTTAAGAAGAGAGGAGCAGCCTAGAGCTTAAACTATTGATTCTCTCAGACGACACATCAATCCTTCAATTTCCTCCACTATATTACCTGGAGAGCCTGGTCTACAGAGACACTGACTCAGCAGGGCTGGCTGAACAACTTTCAGAGTTCCAAAGTTGGGGCGCTGAACATTACTGACTGACACCTAGTTCAGCTAATATCCTCACAACTGCAGTCCTCCCTTTATTCCCCATAACCTTAAATGGAAAGTTAGTGATTTTGACCACTAAGCCCTTAATCTACATCCCCAGATTTGGAGTAACTCATGGAGAACATTTTATGTCTGTGTGTGCCACATGAAGACAGTTACCAATGAGTCTTAGCACAAATGCAAACTACCAATACAATAACAACTGCATTTCTATCAAGCATCTACCTACAAAACAACCTCAAATTAAATTCATACTAGCTGCAAGCACAAAAATAGAATCCACATTTCCATCCTACTTCTGGGGAAAACATTTATTGAATCATCCCTTTAAAACGCCAACCAGCAGTTGATAGCAAAAAAGCATTCTGTAAACCTTATTTCTAATTAAAAGCAAAAGGATGGAGATGGAGAAATGTAATTACAAAGTCATGGGAAAAATAAAGAAATATTGTGGGTTATTTTGGGGAATACTAGTTAAACAAACATACAGCATTTATGATTAAATTATTTCTATTCCTCTATTCTGTTAAGGGTTTTTATGTATTTCTATTGAGTTAAGACTGACCAACCGAGAGAAGGGAATATTTTCAGTCAGAAAGCTATAGGTTGTAACTACGCTACAGACGTAACTGGAGGCCACAGCATTTACTGGTTATATTCTTCAATAATCCATAACTACATATTGATTTATAAGTCCAAACATGCTGATTGCACTTTCAACCAATAGAAGACATACAGTACACATTATGTCCCTATATTCAGGAGCGATGTTTTTAAAATACTCACAAGAGAACGTGAGACACTATGGCGTTTACGTCAAAGACTGTGTCTATGTCGAAGCTCTTCAGGACGTCGCCACCCCTGCAAAATTATAAATCAGTGTAATCGATAGTTAATTACCTTGAGTAAATCAAGTTGCTTACAATCCACAAAGTAAAAGAGACACACCTGAACAAATAGGCCTTCTTCATAAGCTTCTCTCCGGTGCAGTACTTGGCGACATGTTCATTAGTGCAATTCACCTGCAAACATGCATAGACATAGAAAACTATTCATATCGAAGAGTAATTCATTAAAGATTGCTCAAAGCAGTGCAAGAAAATGCTAGAGGGGAACACAAAAAATGCAGTGGCTATGATTCTGACTTTTCAGGATAATCAGTTCATCTGGAGTAAAAGATCCAGATATTTTAAAATCCCACATCACTAGGTAAGATACAATACGAGGATATGTAATAGCCTCTTAATGCCACTTGCCCTTAAATACAGGTCCTTCTCAAGAAATTAGCATATTGTGATAAAGTTAATTGTTTTCCATAATGTAATGATAAAAATTAAACTTTCATATATTTTAGATTCATTGCACACCAACTGAAATATTTCAGGTAATTTATTGTTTTAATACTGATGATTTTGGCATACAGCTCATGAAAACCCAAAATTCCTATCTCAAAGAATTAGCATATCATGAAAAGGGTCTCTAAACGAGCTATTAACCTAATCATCTGA
>JACXGM010032854.1:0-12503 GCA_016801145.1 Umbra pygmaea | reverse complement strand
CTTCCACTGCATACTGTAACCCCTTTTGCCTCGATCTTGAGGATATCGCAGAGTTAATGCTCCAAAAAAGGTAACTGACACGCACGGTATACCTTTTCCGTTATGGCAATCTGTTGCACTGGTCAGTGTTTGACCATTTGTTTGTCGGGCGTAGCAACAATAACTAAGGGGGGCGGGGCTCGGCGAAAGGCTAATTGAGAACTGATTCTCTTTTGCAATGGCTACTTGGCCAAGAAAAAGCATGACATTACCAAGATCACATGAGTTTACTCAGAATACACTTCATTCTCAAAAAGCCAGCCATATACACTGAGTGCAAAAAAAGGGGGGGGGGGGTAATTTTAATAAAATATAATTTCCTATATCCTATTTTTTAAGAATGAATAAGTGTTCATTCTTGTCATTATTATTTTTTAATTGCTTACTGGGTCGCTGCATTTAACGACAGTCTACATCACGGTGGTCATGGGTTCGAGCCTGACTTCGGCAGAGCCGTATATAGAGAGAGCATGGCCAACTAGGGAATCGAGTGTTCTGAGCTATCCCGTTATGCGATTGGTTCCAAGGTGGTCACGTGTTTTGTGGACTCCATGTTGGAGCCCAACATTCAGCTGATTCCCATTGACATAGTGCAGGGAATAGTGAAAAAATGTAATCAATTTTTTTTTTTTATGACAGAATTCACAAAAAAAAAGCCCAACTGTTGCTTGTTTGGCTGCAATGAAAGACCGGGAAGCGGCAAAACAATTTTCACAAGTTCCCCCGTGAAATAGAAAGGCGAAAAGTGAGGGAGCTGTATATGAAATGAATGTTTTTTTAGGCTATAATATGGGAAAGGTTTATCAATGTCTGTTAATAATAATAATAATAATAATAGCCTAACAATGCAATACATTACAATGCAGCACTAGTTACAGTTACAATTTTCGCCATTTTAGTAAGTTTAACCTGTCCTTGGCGATGGATGAAGCAAGAAAGGTTACGTCAGGACTCGGGAGACTGAAGAGAAAAGGTAACAATGCTCAGAGACTTATTAGGCGAGTGGTCGCTCACTACAATGAGCATTTTTTAGAGGCCCATTTACGATATAGAAGGTAAATATGCACTGGAATATTTCCGTAAGGGCCTTTTAAATATTAACAAACGTTGATAATAACATGTATGTGCCTGTTTATAGTGAAAATAGGTGATTTATTTCAAGATAGCATATTTGCCCCATAGGGTTACACTGTAGATTCATCTGACGATGGTCTCGAATATGGCGCCCATGATTTGAGTTGGCCAAACTCTCTATGTATATATACGGTTCTGGACTATGGGTTCTCTGACTTTCCCCAGGCCCCCTGCAAATTGGCATAGCGCTGCCCAGGATTTGGGTTAGATAAATCAGATTATCAATCCTGCCACATTGCTCTCCAGTGACTCCTTGTGTTCAGATCGGGCACCTGTGAATTCAATCGCAGAAGTACAGTTGGTGAATGTAAGCATCCTGTGCATGATCCAACTAAGGCTTTTGTGTTGGGTGAACAATGCAAAAAATAATCGGTGGCTCGGGCGGTGGTGGCCCTCGTCATCCTACAGATCTGTTCAGGAGATGCAGAGCTGCTGACAAGGCAGGGTTAGTGGGAATGTGGGAATGTGGGAATATGGGAATTGTGAAGGCAGGAAAATTGGGAAAAATTCACCCAAAAAAATTATTAATCGGTATCTGCTTTTTTGGTCTTTCAATAATCCATAATCCGTATCGGCCTTGAAATACTGTATCATAGTTGGTCGACCTCTAATATATAAATATGCTTTGAGTGTACAGCCAAATCAGCCGTTTTGACTTTACTGTCTCAGTACTTGAAAGGCACTGTAGAGTACTAGTCAAGAGTTAGTTGAACTGGTACTGTATGTTCATAGTAGTATTTAATATTGGTCTGTTCTATATTATATTAATTATGCCCACAGTGAGTAATAGGACCAATCAATTGAAAAGTTATTTATTACATGCTTTGTTAACCATTGTTTACGTTTCAATAAATAAAACTTCTCCTCTCCAATGATGTTAATACAGTACATACATCAGATCATTTGAACAGAAAGCCCCATTTCACGCATTATTCTAACTTATCCAGTAGTGTAGCATTGAAGAGCACTGTATTGAGTGGGCCTGTGGTTACTGTTAGGGCCATAAACATTTAATGAGAGCTTGTAGTGAGATGTGGCCATCTAATCAAGTGACGCTCGGGGCTTTCAATGTTGTAAAGTTGACGAAAGGCCAGCTTGTGTATTTGTGCATGAGAACAAAGGTGTAGCATGAGATCTGGGTCAAATGTGCGGGTCAAATGGCCTCGCTTTTAGAGGTAATTGCAGATTTCTTTATTAGGGTGACTTGTGTCAGACTGCTTATGTATGAAGTAACACTTCGTTAGTGATGTTCATCCAACAGACATGCTGACCTGGAACTGTAATGTTCAGACCTCAAACAGTCATTGAGGTTACAGGAGAATTGCACAGATGTACTGTACTATACGTTCGTAAAGTTGCTTAGCTTAGATGTCATCTCTTGTCAGAGGTAACCCAGGATGTGACAATCAAGGACCAACTGGAGTCGAGACTAGAAGGCCCAATCGCAGCATGGTAACATAAATACTTTTACTATAGTGAAATATTCTGTACCTGTCTGACCTGGTACAGGAGATCTTAATAACCATGTCATTATAATTTCAGTTCATACAACGCTCTGCAATGTTCAGGGTGTCGGGCCTTCATCGGCGTGGTGCTCTACTCAACACCACCTAATCTGTCCGCACTACGATCCCTATTTCTCCTCAAGAAAGACAACATGTTTTGGTATGTAGTCTATGCAACTGACTTCCATTTAACAGTCCTAGGCATCTGGTACGGTCTACTGAGCTTTGTTGAGTAAGTCATTGTTGGTTTAAACCTGTTCTTTTTCCTTCACCCACCCCTTTAGCTACATATTGAAAAGTGGCCAAATGGTGAAAGCCTCAACGCTCAACTTCCACACTCCGAAACCACTAGGAGAGAGTATCAGTGAGGTAAGAAGAATACCATACTCAGCCTCATGTCAACCTTAAAGTTGTTCCAGTGAAAGATGTCCATCAGGGCTGCCTGCCAATTGAACTTCAGGAAGTTAAACTGTTACAAATCAATAATTGAAAATTGAAAATCTTTTCTAATGACTTATCAATAATCTATTAAAATTGTTTTTAAAAATCCTTCTGTTCCAGCTGAAAGAGCTTGTCCAGGAAATGGAATGTAACATCAACCACATGTCAGCCATAACAGAAGACATTTGCAAAGATGCAACCACCTCGTCTCTCCAGTAAAGAAGATGCGACCACTTCGTCTATCCAGTAAAGAAGATGCGACCACTTCGTCTATCCAGTAAAGATGCGACCACTTCGTCTATCCAGTAAAGATGCGACCACTTCGTCTATCCAGTAAAGATGCGACCACTTCGTCTAACCAGTAAAGATGCGACCACTTCGTCTAACCAGTAAAGATGCGACCACTTCGTCTAACCAGTAAAGATGCGACCACTTCGTCTAACCAGTAAAGATGCGACCACTTCGTCTAACCAGTAAAGATGCGACCACTTCGTCTAACCAGTAAAGATGCGACCACTTCGTCTAACCAGTAAAGATTTGACCACTTCGTCTATCCAGTAAAGAAGATGAGCCTACTGCATCAGGTCCATCAGAACATGCAGCTACTAAACTTGTTGTAAAAAAATGTAAACAGTGTTTTTTCATTTGTGAAGTTCAGATTGTAGCTCCCTGTGTTGTAGTGATTCCTTAAGTTTTGTGACTACTGTTCTGGACAGTTCCTTGTTAAACTGCACTTTATCCTCCTGTTTTTTGGTTGAAAGGCCTTGTACCAGCCTGTTTGTGCTGCCATCACACTCAATGTTGAAAACTGTTTCAGAATAGTTTTACAAAATGTGTGTATATTTATTTTCTAAAATTGATGGTCGTAGAATGAAGTCTTCTCATTATCTAACTAGTTGAACTGAGGTGTCAGTGAGTTTTTCAGGAGGTTCAAAAACTGATGACTGGACATGGCTTTTGTGTATAGGCAAATTCATTATTAAAGACATATGTACATATGGCCATGTTGCATTAGTGTTCTTCCATTAAAACTGGGATCTTCTTAGTGCAGAACAGACTGGCATGCTGTGTGGTGGTGTCAATTACACAAAAATAAGTCCAGCCTGTAATGTTATTGGCACCATGCTGCTTTTTATTGCTGAATCTCTGATGCACATTTCTTTAGTGAATATAAAACCAGACAGGAGGCCCTGTCACCACAGTTTGCCTCTCTGGACTGCATAGTTAAACCACAACACAGTTAAACCACAACACAGTCACCCAACTCTGGAGGGTCAATCGCTCACATGCACAGCCTGAAATCAAGGAACTCATTAGTTTCATCAGGCCGCATAATGTAACCACAGCCCAAACGATACACTTCTGGACTAGGATCAACACCAGTTCAAAAGCCATTTGATGAGAACATGCAAACAAGTGGTTCCAGTGTACGTAGTGTAACGTAAACACCCTTCCTGTTTAACACACGTCTTTAAAGGAAATGTTCATTATTTAGGGTCCCAAAGCTGTTCCCTTGATCTAAATGCCATGACAGACATTAAATATTATTTAAACCATGTCCCAAAGCTTCCTCATAGTGGCAAAATATTGAGAAAGTTGTTCCAAGAGCGATGTATATAAAATAACAATGTTTAGACATCTTTATTGTACACATTAGATCAAATCTACAGCTTTTAAACCCTACATCGTGAACCTCTTCTATAAGTTATGCCACAGAGGCACAACATCAACATTTAGTATCATAGCTCTTTTGCTAAACATTAATAAGTGGATTATTGCATGCAATACATACCATTCGTCACCTAACCATGCATAATATTTTCCCCATGCGTTCATACAGTTTACATTATCAATACATTTTTTGTAAATTATACACCTACTTGTCCATTGCCACATTTTGTAGCATCTGAACGAGCTGTTGAACACAGTCTACCAGACAGCACTAGGGTCCAGCATTGGTTTAATCACTTCTCTTTGAGGCAGCTCTATTGCTTTTCAATTAGTATGAAAAATGCATAATAATACATGTAAACATACGTGCTAGTATGATATGGACAATGATCTAACATGTTATTGCAAAACACAAGAGCCATTTAAATAGGCCACCTAAACAAGGTACAGAATGCTCCTGTATGAATCCAATGCTACATCGAAATGGTACATTGTACCATGTAATGAACTACTATGGAGCCCCTTGTCAAAACTAGTGTGCAAGAACCATTTCAGTTGTAGGCTGAATGTTGAATTTCCTCACAATAAATATACACATTAACGTTCTGCCAATCCAGCCTGCATATTTCAAGATGTGGTGCTACTGAAAATGTTTTGTGTGTTTTACTCATATTCTACAGCTGAGTACTGTATACAATACTCTTCCCTTTAAAGCTGAGTACTGTATTCAATACTCTTCCCTTTAAATCTGAGTACTGTATACAATACTCTTCCCTTTAAAGGGAATTATTTAGCTGTTGGTAAAACAGATTCTAAAACAAATACTTAAAAACAGACAATAGATAAAATATCCTGAATATACATTAAAATCATGCAAAATAGTTACAGCTTCTAAAGGTTCTAATCAAATATGGTTATATGGTTAAATATGTTATGGTTTATTTCTTACTGAATATATTCTAATAAAATTGCATTCCAGAATGAGGTAATAATTAACATGACCATATTTTCGTTAGCATTATTCTTCTGGTTTCAGGCATAAACACCGTAGAACACTAACACGTCACGTTGGGGTGAGCAAACTGAGTCACAATCCAGATCTGTCTCGCACGGCAATTCAGTCCAGCCAAAATCACTCTAAATATAGTCTGTTCAATTACTAAAATTTACACGTCTTTTAAGTAAAAATAATTATGTCTGTCCATTTCCCCTTGACATACCTTCACCCTAGCCTAATAAAAAAAATCTAAATTGAACATCTAAAACATAAAATGTCAGAAATCTAACGTACAGTCCTAGATCATGTCCAAATGCATCCTTCTGATGAATTTCTAAAACTTGATCTGTCCCAAAATGATCTGCCAAAATTTGCCCACCCCTGGTTTAGTAGATACATCTGGTTGTGGTTACCTATGAAAAGTTAAACAATTAAATCAATCTTTTAATTTATTCTCCTAAACAACTTCTAGAATGACCTAATTAGTAAGCAAGTGTCCATAGCTAAATTTCATGCATGGCTAGTTAACATATTGGCACCACATCGGTCCTTCCCTCTAAATAAGCTAATTAATGCATATGAAGACTATACAATATTTCTTAATGGAAGACGTTGGTGATTTTGTTGTTTTCAAACAACTTGTCACTTGTTCATACATATTTAGATCAACATGACAGGTAATAAGATACCATATTGCACATATCCCGGATGTAGCCTAGAGTCCAGACCTGTTTGTGCTTACATTTCACTCATTATACTCATGTTTCTTAGAAGTAGCAACGAGTGGAATGTTAGCATGAATAGACTGGTTAACCAAGCTAGGAAAGATTGGGGTGTACCAAAAATGGTTAGAAACACATCAGGTCATACAGAACAAGTTATTTGGGGCAAAACATAAAAACGTAAAAACATAAACTTAACCTTAAAAATACATCATGATCTGCTTCACTGTGCCAGTTACACTGCTGATGATGTTCTGAAAATACAAGAAATTGATTGAACAAAGTATGCTGTGTGCTATGACCTTTGGTAAGGTACTTTATACTGTAGTTGGCGTGGTTTGGTTCAAGGGCACATCTTTCAGTCAGCTGTTATAAAGCAGAACCATTTTGTGAACAGGCATGTCATACAAGGCTAGCTCGTGTAGAAAAGCACCAACAACTAATGGCCAAAAGACATCTATGAGGTAGTAGAACAACATTAAATCTAGATCTAAATTATATAGGATCAGTGGGCTACTAGCCAGCTGTGACTGTTCATGACATGCTACTTAAAAATGGAACATCACAGAGCTACAAGAGATGTTTGCTACAGTGAACAGTGTCTACTGTGATTTTAAGAGGTTTTCAAGGTTGGGAAAAGGGTCCATTATATGGTGTTCAATTTTTTTGTTTCAGGCAGCACTGATGAATGGATCAAATTGGGCAATGAAGTTACACAATTGAAAGTTGGTCACTAGTTGTGAATAGAACAGGGCTGGATAGTATCATTTCTGACTACAATGCTCGATAATGTGTAAGTGCTGAGCTAGGACCTGCCCATCCATTACAATGGTGACTATTTGCTAGGACCTGCCCATCCATTACAATGGTGACTATTTGCTAGGACCTGCCCATCCATTAAAATGGTGACTATTTGCTAGGACCTGCCCATCCATTACAATGGTGACTATTTGCTAGGACCTGCCCATCCATTACAATGGTGACTATTTGCTAGGACCTGCCCATCCATTAAAATGGTGACTATTTGCTAGGACCTGCCCATCCATTACAATGGTGACTATTTGCTAGGACCTGCCAATCCATTACAATGGTGACTATTTGCTAGGACCTGCCCAATGCCCATCCAATACAATCTTATTCAAAGGGATCTGTTCTAGAATCAACTGGGAGAAACAGGAGTTTAGGCATGAACATGGCTAATGAAGGCATTTGCCATTTCAATGTAGTCAGATAGGTGGGACCATATAGTGACTGGTCATTGCCAAAATCCATCTCCATAGCTAACCAGAATTGGACATTATGAGCATGTTGGTTTCAGGGTGTAGTTATACAGATTTATACACCCAAGGTAATCAGGCCATGCAACATTGCTTTACTTGTTCTTAGCAGTACTGTGGTCATAGTACACATTGTACTTGAGTAGGTTTGTGTTTTCAAAAATGGGATTTAATCTCACTGTCTTGCAGGATACATTATGTCACGGAATTCAGTGTTTCAATTTCTCCACGAGGCTTAGCACGAGCCAGCGCCAATTGGCAAAGTGCTGCCTAGAATATGGGATAGATGAGTCGTATTATCTACCTATCCACGTATCACTCCAGCGACTCCTTGTGTGCAGATTGGGCACCTGAAAGTAATATCGCAGAAGTATAGTTGGTGAACGTAATCATCCCACACATGATCTGACTAAAGGCTTCAGTGTTTGATTAGCAGTGTAAAATGAATTGGCCGGCTCAGTGACGTAATTGGATGAACCATGTGAGTGGCCTTTACCATCCCACATCTATCCAAGGATTTTGGAAATTGGTCAAGACCAATTGGGAGGGGAAGAAAAGGGGTTTAAAATAAAGGGATTTATTGTTGTTCTTGAGCACTGTTCAGCCAAACAAACAATACTCAGCCATCAGAACTGTCAATCTATTATGGGCACTGTGTACTGTATCCAACAAACTGCTAAAAACTAGGAATCAACATTAGATAGTCCAATTCATTGGTGGTTAAGTGTTTCAAAGATAAAACTGGAATCCATGCAGACACAGTAGAACTCGGTCTAGAAGCTGACCCAATCATTATCGTCAGTCAATAGACCAGTCATTCATTAGCATCCTTACTGGTTCCTCTCATGATGAAACACTTCACTCATGTCACTCCAACGACATCATCAGGTGTCTCCGCCAATGAATGACACTGAACTTGACCACTTTAACAAAAGAAAATGTGACCTATAATTACACAACATTTTCTCCAAATTAATTTTACTGCTGGACAAGACCATGGGATAATAACCAAATACCAACTTTTGAAGTGTGAATTTCCCTAATCAGTTACTTTAACATGGAGTTGCTTCATATGCTGTTTCCATCTCTAAGGTAGAGAATGTCAGATAGTTATCAAGACAGATGGTACAGACAGCTGACCTTGACTATATCTTCTATAGCCCCAAAAGCTTCCTAAGCCGTTCTGCTTTCTACTCCGTGAGAAGAGTGGCAATAGCCTGGGTGTCTGGCTATGGCTCAAGGAAATGCTTTTGGAGTTTGCAAAAGGCACAAAATGATCTAACAGGCTCGAGTGGAAACAGATGAGATCTTCATCCAGCGCTGTTTAGAAAAACCTGGATGATCTGTTTCTGTTCAGCTTCAAAGTTGTGAGGTGGTGAATTACATCTGGGTCTGTCTCAGTCGGAAATCGGTGGTCCGGAAGGATCCCCATACTTGGTACACGGTAACATTGCACCTGTGTCGGGAATGCAGTCAATAATGTAAGAATAGCTTCACATTTTTTTTATGATTAGATGTTGAAAATGAGTGACCTTTGGTAAAGTACACAACTCAACTAATAGACCATTTTCATTGCGTCTTCTTAACCACTGACTGACCGCTTATGTTTAGGGGTGAACTCACCTCGTCCACCGCCAACGGGTAACATCCACCCGGGCTTGCAGGCGACCAAGTCGTGCCAGAGCGTTCAGCACACCAAATGATGTACAGCTTCAGATCGTGCACGAATACAGATGATCTTATTTGGAAGGAGAATGCGTCAGAAATGGTACCCAAAAGAGGTTATCAAAATAAGGCTATTGCATCATAAGCTAGTTAGCCATTTTAATGGCACATATGACCTTCCACAAATCTAGGAGAGCTTCTATGGCAAAGAAAATATACTAACCCTTGACAGGCAAAACAAATGCAGTAATACAACGTCAATTAAACAATATTTTGTAGGGATGTTCACTATATTTACCTGGTAGTCAGCTAGGTGCGGCTATGTCAGCTATAAGTAAACAAAGGGGTGTCCAGAATAAACTAATCATGAACACCTTTTGTGTGTAAATAGCAGAGTTATTAAGGTACCCACCGAAACATTCAAGAGTAAATGCTATTGTTCCGGGTTTTCTTAGTAGCTCAAGGGGTCCCGTGGAGTAAAGTCCTCGAAACCCCTCTTCGATCTCCACTGATCTACGCCATTTCTACCTACTGACAGCTCTACGCGTCATAACTGTCACTCAAAACTCAAGCCCGCCCCTCGGTTTTCTTCCCTGGGACCTCTGTGAAAAAATGCGCCCTGTAAACTCACATACTTTATAAAGACAAAAATATACATTCGGTTACTAAGCAATCCAAAAAACAGACGTAGCTTTGAATAAGCATGGCACATTTTTATTTAAATCAAATCAATAATTCAAAATGATTTTTTTACAACTCTGTCCTACAATTTCATAGGCTACACATGATTTAAAATATTTAAAGGCGCATGTGTAGAATTTCGCGCAGTGAGAATGGAACTATTTTCTCCTTCATTGACCAGCTTACAAAAGCTGTACAAACCTTTTTCTTGATATTAAAAAATATGAAAACTAAACCACTATTACGTGCTGATCTTGCCATTTAAACAGATATTGCAATGACGACATAATTGTGCTTCACTGTGTGGGCATGCACCAGTTTGCCTATGCTATACTTAAGCATTTTACGCTGTGCGTTTCAGTGTGGCAAAGCACTGCATAGTTTAGGGAATCACTACTCGTATAAACATATTTATATTTTTTAAACATCAAGAAAAACAGTTTTTCAGCTTTTGTTAGGTAATTATTAAAAGATCAAGCAGTTCCATTCTTAAGGCTCGAAATTTAACAACTAGCACGATGACTATCATTTTGTTTAACAAAATAAACTGGTGAAAAATACTTCTGTAATTCCAGCATTAAGGTAGATTGGATTAACCAAATACTACTACCATTTAACATTTAAAGTTGGCTCTAAGTCACATATAACATAGGTTCTCAAACCTTGAGTGAGATAATAGTTTTACTCTGATCTTAGCAGTGCATGGTTAGACCAACCAGGCCATGGGTAGGAACATTAAATGTCTGCATCTTGGCAACAGAGAATTTTGCAGCTTCAATGCTACTATTCTGCAAATAGCCATAAGGCAGAAAAACCCTGATGGTTCAAAACTTAAAATTATAGTATACATGTCTATATAGTACATTAAGAATACAAGAATATAACCCCTAATGTTGTTGACAAACAATATTACAATGCATTATGTTACAGCCTCTGACAAAGGTAGTAGTAGATAAAATGTGTCCTTATCTGACTACAGACACCAGCTGAAGAAACAGCAACCTGCCTTACATTTGAATGAACACAGGTACTGCAATACATTTAGCATTTTTATGGTTCAAATACACAAATAACTAATTTGAAAGCTTTTTCACCTCTCATAAGTACCTACATGAAGACAGTGGAATGAAATGTGTTAAATAACATCTCCCAGCCCATTACCTTTGTTGTGATGTGTGTTATTAAGCCTCTGCCCTACACAGTCAGTTAACCAAGGTCAGGGTTCGTAGTTTTGCTACTACATCCCAAAATAAATCCTAATCCTCATATAGTGCACTACTTTAGGCCAGATCCCTAGCCCTGATTCCCTATATAGTGCACTAAATTTGAAATGTTAACATACTCTATTTCCAGCCCTCACCTCAAAGCATAGCAACAAAACTCTGCATTGAAAAAAGTTACTGTAGTGAAATGTACATCTTTATACCTTCAGTTTTCCTCATCGTGGAATACATTAGCTTGGAGTAAAAGGCTAGATTTGGCCCTCTATGCCATAGCTAACAACAGATGGTAACAGAGCCATACCAGTTAAATACATAAACATCTAACATCAACATTTGTAAATTTAAATCTCTACTTAAAAAATAATGTTAGAACATAGACTTGATAAGTAATACACATATAGTTATTTCTTCAACTCTACTAATAGGAACAATAAATAACAGCCCACATATGAGCAACCACTCCAGGCAGTGAGAATGAAGGCGTTAAACAGCCTGAACAATCAAAGGCACACAAATATTCCCTTTAGTTAACAGAGCAGTGGCAGAAACAACAGACAAATCAATAACTAATATCATGTTATCCTATCGACCAAATCCTTAGAGTGAGGAGAGCATGACAAGACAAAGGAAGGGACCAAGTGTGTTGACATGAACAGCCTCCCAAATGGAATAATACTCCCAGTGTAGAACAGTAATTTTGACCAGCTACCTGGTTAAAATTAGTGCACTACTTAAAGAATAGGGTGCCAGATGGGACACAAGTTATGCCTTGTTCCAGCAGCCGTGGTGGTAATGAATGTGGAGGGTCCAGCCAATTAGAGACACTTGTGTCCTTTAGCGGTCCAATCAGAGACAGTCACGTCTGACAGCAGTCCAACCGGAGACAGTCCTGTCAGGAACATCTGTCTCAGTGCAGGAAGCGGATGCTCATCTTCTGTTCCACATCGACCTTCTCCAGAACCTGAACAGGACAGATTCATACCATTGTTTAACACTATGAACCTCAGCGCTGCCTCGCGTTTACATTAGCGCTGCCTCGCGTTTACATTAGCGCTGCCTCGCGTTTACATTAGCGCTGCCTCGCGTTTACATTAGCGCTGCCTCGCGTTTACATTAGCGCTGCCTCGCGTTTACATTAGCGCTGCCTC
>JACXGM010032853.1:0-12371 GCA_016801145.1 Umbra pygmaea | reverse complement strand
TCCTTTGAAGAGGCTGCGTAAAAACATTAGTTCATAATGTACATTATCTGTGTGTTTGACGACGCGTAAGGCTACGCATAAGCTATGCATGAGGCAAAGCAGCAGAAAGGGAATCCTCTGACAACCATGTAACCTGCATTCAATGCCCAATAAATTAATGAAGATGAATCAGCAATGTGACGTGCTAATTTGGGCATATGTCAACTTTTGACTGAGAAATTCTGAGAAAGGCTCCTTCGCCAACCTTAAGAGAAGCATGTCAATGATTGGCGTTGCATAGACCAATTATGGAATGGACACAATGGCATGATAGAGTAAAGGTTTAAAGGATTAGAATCACACACAGAACATTTAATGGATGCAAGGTTTGAAAATACCATTTATTTTTCAAAAAAATAAACATTCCATCATAATACGAATCAAAAGAAAAGTCCATTCAATCATGGATGACGGTTAATGATAGCTCAGCAAGTTATTCCAAAAAGAAAATATAAATCAATCAAAAACATTTGCAATCAAAAGCTGCCTTGACTCAAACCCTGCAGCGTGCAGGGCAGCCCTCTGTGGAGTATGGAGGACCTCAACTTCTCCCTCTCCATCTTCCTCCTCATCCACTTCCACCTCCTCCCCCTCCGGAATAGTTGCGCCTCCTCGCACAGCCATGTTATGGAGTATGGCCGTTGCCACCGTAACTGCGCTAGAGTTGAGAGGCTTCACGCGCAGTCCTCCTGCCGACTTGTGCAGGCACCGAAAGCGCAGCTTCCAGATTCCAATTGCACACTCGACAACGTTGCGTGTGCGAACATGTGCAACATTGTAGGCTCTTTCTCCCACGACCTCGATGAAGCTCGAGCAAAAAACATTAGCGCTGCAAGCAGCTGGACTTCAGGGCTTAAAGCAAAATTCCCCTGCGTTAGCCCGGCAAGCGCAGGTCTGAGAAGGTCCAGCAGCTTCATAATGACTTGTCTTGGGAGGCGACATTTTTTTAATATAGCCACGTCAGGCAAAATGTCAAAAGTTTTGCAGAATAAAACAATTGACATGGCCGCGGACTCTGAGTCGTCTTTGATTCAATACAAGGACACGTAAGATCACTGCCATAGTTGGTCGCTTACTGGACAGTACACCACCATGCTTACCAATTTCTAGATCTTAGCCATTTAGAGCCAACTTGTTTGCCAGACTTTAATTATCAAAAGTGATTGACAATTTAAACGCTTTAATTACATTACGAAATAGCCTAGGCTAATTACCACATATTAGTTCTGATACCAAATAAAGTCAATTTCCTTAATAGGCCTATCCATAGCACCCACATAATATATTACTATTTCCCATGTACATACATCCCCCACAATAATAATCTAGATATGTATACAATCATTTACAAAACATCCCCACTACAATATACCCCAATGAACACAATATCTATACATCATGAATCCATTCCTCAGATCCTGTTTCCTGCCACAACCTGGCTATAATCCCAGCCAGGTTGTGACAAAGACTGCCATTAAACAAATGTAATTGTGTTATTATACAGTAGAATTAATTTCTTTAATTTAAATAAAGCCTTGGTATTATTACATGCAAATAACCAACATCTGCATCTCCTGTACAAGTATATCCCAAGCCCTGATCCCTCACAGACTTATTGAGAATGTGCTTCAAAGGCTGTGAGTTTGTGAGTGTGGACATTGGGATTGGGCCCTGTAGTGTTTTCAAAAAGTGACCTGAAAGAAAGCCTGAGCGCACTCTCACACCTTTCTTTGTCTTTATAGATGTCTCTATTATTTTGGTAATGTTTATTTTTTTTAGACATGGTTTCCATGGCTTTTCTACTCTATTCTATAAAGTTGAATTTATTCACCCCCCTCCACTCTAAGCTGTCAGGTAACTGGACACAAATATGGATGAACTCATAAGCAGGACTGAAAGGTGTGCCGGCATAGAATAGCCTGTTAATATTTACCAGAAAACATTCTTGTTGATTTGCTGCCAGCAGAAAAAAATTAAATTTATATTGAAAATGTTTAATTTATACTGATACACATTGAATAGTATATTCATATAAATATGTAAAGAATTCCACAAAATGTATCAAATTATCATCTTTAAACAATCTATGTTAAGTGTAGCTGTCAGCCTGGAGTTTATATTATTCAAACATTTTTTCATTTGAGGCAGTGTGCATAAGCAAAATTTTACAGCCCACCGTGTAATCAATTCATTATAACAAAAATGTTCAGTGGCCAAGAAGTACTATGTATACATGTGTAGTAAACCCATTATTTTAAATATCCAGCGTCATATCACTTCATAAATATGACAATTATTATAAAGCTTAAAATATTTATTTTGTACATAATCCTATAATAGGATCAACAGATCCATATGTAAGCTATGATAAAGGTGCATTTGTCAAATTAGTAACATTTGGTCGGACTAGTTAAGTGGTAAAATTCTGTGAGTCTTCCGTCTTTCAGTCTACAGTGATGAGCAAGCATTTGCAATTCAAGAACGAAATCATACTGATTAATAGTAATGTGCCTGCGCCAAAATGAACAATATGAACGATTCAGTTACTAGTACCGAGCAGTATACTGGATCATAGAAGAAATGCGCCTGTGTGAAAAAGAATGAAATGAACAACTCATGGACTAATACAGAGTAATGTATTAGTATCAAGCAGTATACTGGATCATAGAAGTAATGCGCTTGCGTGAAAAAGAATAATATGAACGATTCAGGTACTAGTACCTAGCAGTATACTGGATCATAGAAGTAATGCACCTGTGCGAAAAAGAACGAAATGAACGACTCATGTACGAGTACTGAGCAATGTATTTGTTACAAGCAGTATACTGAATCATAGAAGTAATGCACCTGCGCCAAAAAGAAAAATATGAATGATTCAGGACAGGTACTAGTACCGAGCTATATAATGAATCATAGAAGTAATGTGTCTGCGCAAATAAATAACAAAATGAACAATCCAATATGAGTCGTACATACTGTTCTTTCAGAAGATTTGTTCATGAATCGCCCATCAATAGTGGTTGAATAAATACAGTTGTTACACATAGTGACATACTTTTTGTGGTTCTTTCTGAAAGGATTGAAATTAAGATACAGTAGCTCCTTACAATGTGACTTTTTGGTAAATTATGGAAGATTATTTACATTAGTTATTGTTACGTCCCTAGAATTTTGTTGCTTGTCTTTCTCTATGTGTGCAATTGTACAGGCAAGATGGCTCCAGTTCCAGTGGCGACAGCTGATTGGTGGATTCTCCTGCTGATTGGGAAGTGAAACCCCGCCCACTCGTCAGTGGCTACAGCTGACTGGAACACTACAACAGGCCCAGTCTTATAGTAGCTCTCTCTCTCTCTGCTGCTGCAGTGCTGTTTGGTTTATACCCTGTGTGGGATTAGAAAGTTGACATCAGTACATTAGGTATGTGTGATATTGTTAGAAAGTAATTGTGTCAGATTTTGTACTATTGTGTTTGTTTTGTAGCAGCAGGAGTGAGCAGCTTTGGTGTTTTGTGTGTATTTGTATCTGTTATATTTTGGGCAAACTACCTTTATTCTTTTGTTCAAAGGGATTTTGGGATAGACTAGAGCTGCTCCGGAGTTTACACTACCCAAAGGGATACTCCCTTGTCTATCCTCACTAGTTAGATCTGGTCAGACCACTCCCTGTAAATTTGAATAGGGCGCCTAATTTGTGTGTGTTACATCCCCAAGTTTCAGTATCTATAATACAGGTTAGTTTTGTGTGTTGGGCTATAGGACAGGTTAGGGCGATATACGTCTTTATATTGATATCTTTGCTTTGGTCCCGTCCAGCCTCCACTTCTCCCTACTTGTAATTATATAATCAATTTTATAGTTTTTAGATAATAAATATCCTTGTTTTTAAGCGGTACTCTGGCCTCTTATCTGTCTGCCTCTCTTGCATCACAACTCCATACCTTGTGCTCCTTTCCCAGGTTCTTACGCATAGTAAGGTTTTGCGTTTTCTCCTCTGGGAGGCGTACATATCAGTTATTTACAAAAAAAGCTATGGATATAATAAAGTTCTTCAAGAGCGGTGATACTGGCCGCTCTGCTGAACTTCAGTCAGATTTTACCAGTTCAGACAGACAGATACAACATTTGAATGGATTGATCACTCATTCATTATTGTAAATTTAAGTTTAATAACAATTAGAGATCACATGTAGGGCGCCAGACTGGCCAGAAATGCTACTGCGTAATTGAGTACATCTTTGTAGACCAAACGGTTGAATATCTACACATTTGATAGTGACCTTTCTTCCAGCACTTACCTTCTGCTTTATTCCGTCAACAATTTACATAGCCTGTTTTATACTCATAAATCTGCTCTACAAAGTAAATAAAAAAATCTGCTAAGCCAAACACACAGGTAGCTACATGTAAATGAATACTGTGATGTTTTAGGGCACAGTGCAGCACTAGCAGTTATCAGAATGAAGATGCATTATGCCCCTTTGGAGTCCTGGATGAATTCTTCTCACTAACTGAGATGAAACATTTTGCTTCTGTTAAAGGCTCTCGTACATTTGGTCTGGAGAAAATCACAGCCAAACACATGGTTTCCATGGTTTCCTGAAGAATCGCTACTCTCTCCACCCCATTCCTCCTCCTCATCCCTCCAAAAAAGGTAATGTTTGCAACTATGTAACAAAATTACATTATTACCAGAAATAAACCTGAGTTTATACTGATTAACCTGAATGAAGCTGTGATCAGAGACAAATCAAAGCGATATCCTTAAACAGAATGATTGTGACACCATAAATATGAGTTTGCTGAGTGGGGATTATATAGAAGCAGAAGTCCTATAGAGGATGGGGCCTTGATGTCTACAAAGAAGCCTTTCTAGAACTCAACTATGGTACCTTCAATTTCCTTTTCTACAGAGGTTTAAGAGTGGACTTTCATTCAACCATCACTCTGTTGGCATGCACTTAATGTCTTCTTCAAAATTATTTTCTCTCCCACTATATCTCCAAAAATCAATCACATTTTCTAAAGCCTTTTTTTCATCAGCAGTCACAAAGTGCTTATACAGAAATCCCGACTAAAACACTAAAGATGAAACAAAAACAATAAATGTATGCATTTTTTTTGGGCTATCAAAAAGTCCAGAATAGAGTCGGAACCTAGTAAGGAACCTAGAGAGGAGTCAAGGTCGGCCCGTCCTATTCTGGCTGTGCCAGGTGAGATTATATGAGTACATTACGTTTTTGTCCCCGCTTTTTCTAGCACCAGACCTATAAAGGGATACAAATCAATTTCAAACCATTCTGAGACTGAGCCAACCAAGTACATTCACATCATATGGGTGTTAGAGACAGAATGTGGTATCACAAGGAAGCCCATTGGTGAGAGTATATCCCAGTAGAGAGCGGGGAGGCTTTTTTATTATAGAATTAACTTTACTCTCCTGAAAAAATGGGTTCTTCAAACTGGATATGGTTAATCATTTATCATTTTTATATGAAAAGTAAACACACTAAGGTACTAAAGATATGCAATCAATAATTTACTATACACAATGCTTTGTGATGTCATACAGGTGATTTGATTCACATTATCATGTTGTAATCAGAATTGTATGTCAAATTCCGTCCCACATGATCACCCTGAAATTGTCAAAACATTGTTTGACTTAGTTTTTATTTATCCATTACAAATAAAGTAAATATAAAAACACAAAAATCTAAGACTGCATAGGGCCTCAAATTAAATCAAAACCAAAATGTTTGACCATTAATATAGTCCTTTCTGGTGGTTGTATTTTATGTATAGCCTTTTGTAAAACTTCCCTTACCATTGCACTATTTCATTCTATTCTACTTCTCTATATTTTGATATTTTACTTTAAGCACTAAGAACACATTCCGTCTGCGCTTGCCTAATGGTCTCTCAAGATAAGAACAATGTACAATGTCTACATGATGAAAGACATCAAGAAACGGATGCAGAAAATGATTCTAATATGGGCAAATGAGCCCACTTATGTAGTGCCGGAATAAGAGACAGAGAGAGAGAGAGAGAGAGAGAGAGAGAGAGAGAGAGAGAGAGAGAGAGAGAAAGTGAGATGGAAGGGGACAGATAGACAAAGAAAGATAGAAACAGAGAGACAGGGAGATGGGGCCAGAGAGAGAGACAGAGGATAACAGAGAGAGGGAGAGCAAGGAAAATAAAGAGATGACTGTCAAAGAGCATAGAGTAGTAAGAGATAGTTACCTTGTGAGATTCTGTACCACACACTGCCTCCTAGACAGCCTCATCTACCACACACTGCCTCGTGTAACAACTCATGTTTCTTACACTGCCTCCTGTAATGGCTAGACAACCTCATGTACCACACACTTTCTTGTGTAACAACTAGACTAGCTCATGTACCGCACACTGCCTCGTATAACAACTAGACTACCTCATGTACCATACACTGCCTCGTGTAACAACTAGACTAGCTCATGTGCCACACACTGCCTTGTGTAACAACTAGACTACCTCATGTTTCTTACACTGCCTCCTGTAATGGCTAGACAACCTCATGTACCACACACTTTATTGTTTAACATCTAGACAGCCTGATGTACCACACTCAGGCTCATGTAACAGCTAGACTACCTCATGTACCACACACTGCCTCGTGTAACGACTAGACTACCTCATGTACCACACACAGCCTTGTGTAACAACTAGACTACCCCATGTACCACACACTGCTTCAAGACACAGCTATACAACTAACATAACACACTTCACCTCCTGCTTAAATCTCTCTCTCTTTGACAAGAGCCTTTTTAAGTGCTTGAGCAAGCAAAAAAAGGTTTAGATAAGAGAAACTTGACAGTTTGAACCTCAATGTTCGGTATTTTTAAGAGCACAGCTCTTTTTTTTCTATGTAACCATCACTACCTACTGATTAATATGGACTTACTGGTGCCACAGCACACAGATCTGGTCCTTGAGCGGCTCTTTAAGGAAAATGCCAACAGAGCAAGGGATGGCATCAGTATTACAAGGACGGGATGAGCTTTACACTATGTCTTCAATGACACCCTATCAACTGTGCATTACGTTCATTCTGTCCAAGCCTCACAGGATAGTATTGCATTACATAGGGGAAAGGGTGCCATTTGGACTAAACACTAAATCATCAGGTTGTTTGTGGACTCAGCGATCCCATAATATCACAGTGCTAATACCTTCCACCATGGTGTCAGGGACCTGTCAGTGTAGCACTGGGGGGCCAGGGGAAGCGGCTGGTGGTGTCTACTGTAGCTAGAGCTGCCTTAACCCTGATCATGCAGAAGACCTCTCCTTAATGACATCCTGTGTGCACTAAGCCTCTGGTCAAGACGAGTGTGCTACAGAGAGAACAGGGTGCCCTTAAAGAACGAATACACAGTTTGACCCCATGGGGCTAGAGTGCACTGTGTTCTGCTGGAGGTTTATTGAAGTTAATCAACACAGCATGTGCCTAATGAGGCTACAAACTACAGTGTTGAATAGAGAAAACAGAGTTAAAGAGCTCCGTAGATTTAGTTTTATCTCTGCTGGCGTCAAAGACACACTCATAAGGTAAATACATCAGAAAGGTTACAGAGAAAAGGGTTTTCATTTTGTGTGAGAAAGTAAAATGGTAGCTTGCAGTAGTTTCCATTAGCTGCTATTGATGGGGCTGATCTCCATCAGGAAACAGTGGGTGCTGTCCATGGTACTGATGTCCATCAGGGTCCATGGTGCTGATCTATATCAGGAGACAGTGGCGTCTGTCCATGGTGCTGATAGACATCAGGAGACAGTGGGCGCTCTCCATGGTCCTGATATACTCCAGGATACAGTGGGCCCTCTCCATGGTCCTGATATACTCCAGGAGACAGTGGGCCCTCTCCATGGTCCTGATATACTCCAGGAGACAGTGGGCACTCTCCATGGTGCAGCCCCTCATAGAGGAAAAAATAAGCTCTCTGTGGTGCAGAAAGACGGATGTAGCCTACCAGACCCAGTTGTATGATAACAGATACTCAATACATTATTGTGTTTTAGAAACCCCAGTTCTATTCCTTAAACATGAATGTGAAGCCTCTTGAATAATTAATGTTTTTGTATTATAATTCAGAGAAAGTTTAACAGCAAAAAAATAATAATAATAATAACCTAAGCAATCCGCTTCTGAATTGTTAAGGAGAGAAAAGCCCACTGAGACAGTGTTGTAAATGGCATTCTATATAGTCCTCTAGACATAGAGCAGTGGTCAAACTAGTGCTCCATATAGGGGACAGCATGCCATTCGGGATGCAAGCAATGGAGCAATTCCTCTGGAGCTGACAACAAAGCTATGTTCTGTAGGAGACAAATCAAACAGCTCCTCTCCTCTATAAAGCCTCAGGTTCCATTTCAAAGTAAGAGTGCACCTGTTGGGTCATGGTATCTTCAAGCAGCCTACTTCTCATTTAGAAAGTCATCAAAGACACTCAGTCCACATTGTTGTTTTTCCATTTCACAAAGTCCCTAATGCAAATCCTCCTCACCCACTATCTACCGTTGAATTAATGAGGAGAATACAAAGGAATGAGGCACGCTTTAACCCCGGATAGAAGAGGAAATGCATGACTTCTTATTCTCACACTCACTGCGTGATTCACTAACGTAGACACCCACACAAACAGATACACACATGCACACACAAAAATAAGGAATAAATTACATATTCTATCTCATTGCAAATATTTGCCCAGTTAGGTATTCATGGAGATGATTGTAAATTGTCAATACGCACTGTCATAGTTTATTTGCATGAATAAATGCTGCCAGTCATAACAATCTTTCTGCTCAAGCAGAAATAACCAAATATGGAATGAGAACAATTTTCTCAAAGTGCATACAATATATGACATGACATGAAATAGCAAGAAAACCTTTTGAAAGGTTGTGATGAATGTCTCTCAGCTAGTGGCATGACTTCAAAAACATTTAAAAAGGTAAAACATTTGTTCACAAAAAGGAAGTAATTTGAGGAACTTGATCGGTTTTTGTTTCCTTCCATCTGAGAAAAAACGTGTTTCGTAGAGTTCCTTGAGCTTGACAGTTCGGCTATGATGATCACAATGTGTTTGTCTCTATATGTATGTGGTTCTGTGTATTTCTCTGATTGCGTGTGTGTGTGTGTGTGTGTGTGTGTGTGTGTGTGTGTGTGTGCGCGCGCACGCGCGTGTGTGCACATCCCTCTGTGTGTATCTAGTTACACTCAGAGTAAACCTTTACTTGCATTAATTCACAGAGGTGACCTCAGGTAATGATTGGAATGGGAGCTCCGCTCCAGTGGGAGATGACAGGTCACTGGTTCAAGATCACAGTAATGCAGAGGAGCAGCTCCACATCTCACATCACTTGGCTAGAGTGCCAAAACATATCGATTTGTAAAATAAACCCAAGCACAGGAGAAAAACCAACAGGCTAAGGCGGCGGTCTCAAACTGGATTTGCTCTGACTCCATGAGCAATCAGCGAAGGGCATGTGTGCGGGGTGTGGGGGTAGAGCTGAGAAAGTCTGTTTCTTGTGTACTGTGCCCTTCTTTTAATTCCTCTAGAACTTCTACCCCATCTACTTTTTCTCGGCAGAAAGTTAAACTCTGAATGGAAACTTGTACTCTCATTAAATCGTAATCCAGTGTCTATTCTCTGCCAAGGATATGTTTTAATGTCATTTGGTTTTCTGCAGTGGAAAATACATAATCGAGAATGTTCAATTTTATTATATTTACAAATCTTGAAGTTGTTTAATCAGACAAATCGTTTTTTGGCTTTTTGGGTTCAATAGAGAGATATTGAAAGATCTCTCCAGCAATTTACCAGAACATCACTCTTGAACTATTATTCACTCTTGAAATAGTATTCATCAAGGTCCTGAATGACAGCACACCAAGGCAGAATCAACTGAATGGGTTTATTTGAACTGATATTGCTTTCATTGTATGTCTCTTTTCATCTTTAGTCCTACCCTTCTCTTCTCTTGTCCATTATTCCCCATAACACTTCTCCTCTCTGGATGGCTTTCCAAAAGATTTTCCTCCAAAAGACAATTTGTGAGGTCAGGTACTAATGTTGGTCATCAAGGCCTCCCTCACAATCGCCATTCCAATTCATCCCAAATTATGTTCAGTTGGGTTGAGGTCAGGGCTCTGTGGAGGCTATTTGAGTTCCTCCAAAGCAAAC
The DNA here is from genome assembly GCA_016801145.1 of Umbra pygmaea. Classification (NCBI taxonomy): domain Eukaryota; kingdom Metazoa; phylum Chordata; class Actinopteri; order Esociformes; family Umbridae; genus Umbra; species Umbra pygmaea. The sequence continues at coordinate 2,107 of JACXGM010032853.1, read as the reverse complement.
CTTGTCTTAATAGACATCATGTTCCTCATGGACCTTATTTTACTCATGTACGAAATGGGAGGAAAAAGTAAAACAATTGAAAAATGATGCAATTATTTGCACCATCATGAAGTAGTCAACACATTTCAGTGCTCACATGGCTTAAATTTACATTGAATGATGGCTTTAATACTTAAAAAGTTCAGCTTTTATTCCCTGTTTCTACTTTGAAAGTAGTGAAGACAAGAGAGCTGTCTGATTGCATCAGAAATGCTATTATCGCATCAGATGGCTCAGTGGTTAAGGAGTCACACTTGTAGTTGGAAGGTTGCTGGTCTGATTTCCGACTGTGCCAAATGTTGTGGTATCCATTGTACGTTATTTAAGTCTTTTGTTGTGAACTTACAATAGTTGTGAGTGCTATGAATGTACATTATATTCACCAAACATTTAATGGGAATTTGTGTTTCTGTACAATCATTGTCTCTAATGGTTCATCGTTTAGCCAGGACATTAGAATGTGCAGCTTCTTTTTGTGGCCATTGTGCACATATTCTTCTTTCAAATGTCTGGTATTTTTGTGAGTCATTCAATTGGATGGCCATGTCTCTACATAGGTTTTTCATATATTTGGATCAATCAAAGTGGTTCCGGTATTCTAGCATATAACCCGCTGTTATCAGCATACCCAGCACCTCTTTATATTAAATTTTCTTTTGCAGTGCTATCATTAGATCAATCTGTCTGTTCTGCTATATTTTGTGTCATAAAAATGTTAGCTAGAATATTACTGAATAACATGTCTAGAAGGTTTGTAGAACTATAGCTAGTTTATAAGGCCCTATTATCGGCCATCGATTATATCTAGTTTTTTTTGTTTCATAAAGATACATAGTGGTGTTCTCTAGAAAACTCAATGCATTCTCATGGCGATATGCGGTAGAGTGAGGTTAAGGTTAGGGTACGTTTAAAGTAAACTTACTTTTTTACTTTTCATAGACATACAAGGCTTTACATTTCCCTTACATACACATGTGTACACATTTTTTGGTTTGTGCCAGTGTTTACGTATTGCCATGAGAATAGCCAGAAACTAGTTAATTTGCTTGTCTTTCTGTAAAGGAAAAAATAGAGACTGACCAATGTTTCATTGCCTAGCTCTGTGTGTGCCCTCATCCAAACTGTTATTCTATACAGTACAGATTGACCTTAATAGTTTACATGTTATATATTATTTAACACGAGCGATTGATTGATTTCTGGTTACTATGTTATATGTATATAAAATAAGCGAAAACAAACCACATTTGTCTGAACATTGGCAGATGTCTAGCTGAAAGTGTATACTTGATGGCAAAACCTACCGTTGTTTTTTAGTGCATTTCAATTTTGAACTAGAGATGTTGTTCTTCCAACCACTAGAAGTGGCCGGTAATAGGGCGGGGCTGACAGAGTATGTGAATCGAGTGGACCCAGTTTGACTGGAGTGCAGAGCAATATTTGAGTGGGCCAGAAGTCTTTCTCTTAATTTCGCCAGTAGCGCTAACTTCATGTGGTCAAGGCAAGGCAAGGCAAGGCAAGTTTATTTATATAGCACATTTCATACACAATGGCAATTCAATGTACATAAACAGGAAAACACGAAAATTTAAAACAGATAAAATTAAAGCATTTAAAATAAAAGTGAAAAACAGTTAGAAAAATAGTACAGTTTAAGAAAAAAAAAAGATATAACGAACATATAAAATATAGTGCAATCGGTTCGGACTTAGCACAGAGTTCATTCAGTAAAAGCGTAGCTAAACAGTGTTTTGAGTCTGGATTTAAAGGTGACTACTGTTGGAGCACATCTGATTTCCTCTGGGAGCTGGTTCTAGCTGCGGCTGGCATAGTAGCTAAAAGCAGATTCTCCGCATTTTGTCTGAATCCTTGGTATCTCTAGCTGATTTAATCCTGATGATCTGAGTGGTCTGTTGGGTTTATATTCAATGAGCATATCTGCAATGTATTTAGGTCCTAGGCCATTGAGTGATTTATATACCAGTAATAATACTTTAAAGTCTATCCTAAATGTGACTGGGAGCCAGTGTAGAGACTTGAGGACTGGTGTGATATGCTCATATTTCCT
>JACXGM010032851.1:0-12490 GCA_016801145.1 Umbra pygmaea | reverse complement strand
TTGTATCTCCTGTGACGGGCAGAACACCGTCTTCAGCCAGCGATTGAGTTGTGAGAGTCTGCTGTAGATCTCGTCACTACCCCTGACTGGGAGTGGACCAGAGACAATTACTCGATGCCGACACATCTTTCTAGCTAATTTACATGCTGAAGCTATGTTCTGCTTAGTAACCTCTGACTGTTTCATCCTAACGTCGTTGTTGCCAACGTGAATAACAATATCTCTGTACTCTCTAGCCTTGCCCGTTTTTGATTTCGCTAGCACCAATCTCAGATTAGCCTCTACGTCGGTAGCCCTGGCCCCAGGTAAACACTGTATAATCGCATTGCGTTCTGTGTGCTCCATGCACTCTTGCTGCATTTTGGTATATGAAGTACGACCGGAAGTGCAAGACATACAGAAACAGACTACCAAACTTTGGTACCACAAAATATATCGACATGCTACATTATCCCTAATATCCAGATAGCATAATTTTTTTATTAGAATAAATAGTATATTGTCCTATAAATAAACTCCACATAATGGATTGCATGGCTGGCATATTATTAAATGCACATTTGTCTTTGTGGAATGGATGATTGCGAGTTCTAGGAATCAGAGAACAAGAGAGGAGTGCTGAGAAAAATCTAAAATATAGCCAATCTATATAGTTTGTTTATGTTGTACCTAAATCGGTTGAAGTAATTATTTTACTAACTCACACATCGGGCAGCTCGCTCACTCATGGAGAGCAGGGTCGAGGTAGCACGCGAGTATATGGACCTGTCCCGCTATGCGTGAGATATGCGTTTGTGAAATAACAAGTAGCTTATTTGCGCAAAAACGTCTTTCACATTGAAAACTCAAAAATAGGGAAGTTCAATTGCTTTTGTTTCCATAACATTTTGTTTAACAAAAGTCAGCTGCATGGTTTCCAAACCTTTCTCTGCCAACTGCCAGCTCGTGCTTCTTCATGATCTCAGTCTGGTCTACGAGGTGGCGTTCAAAGTGTCGAAATAATAATGCAGACTTCTTTTTCCAACTTCACAATTTGCTCTATACATACATTCTCAATCAGAGGAGGATTAAGAATATATAATTGATAGAGCCATGATATGCTGTTGTGACTTTAGAAGTATGCATTGACAACCTGGTTGTGCCCTCTGCCCTGCACTACCAATTAACACCAAAATGAGCCGGTAAAGGGAGTTCACAGTCATCATTTAATTGAAAACAAAGAGTAAAATGTATTCCTTATGGTCAATAAGAGTATGGTGATTTGTCTATGTCTCAATGGGGATTAGGCATAGAACTTTGAGATCGTGAAATGTAGTTTGGTTTTCTCCTATTGAACCAACACTTGTGGCATTGAGTTGTAAGATAGCTGTGCAGGTCGCCAGTGCGCACAAAGTAAAATGCCAACTCCTTTGAGTGTCTCGTCGTACAACCGAATGCCAAAACCACGCCCTAAACGCCCCTTTGCTTTATCACCGATTTTAAAATCAACGAGACCATAATTAAAAAATAGCATCATTATAAATTGCAGAAGGCTTAAATCTAGCGATTGAGACCATATGCTCATTATGAAAATGTTTACTGAGGTAATAAATCAAGTATATTATGTCTCTCATTCTCATAGACTATTACAGGAACCGAGCTCTTTTGCAACCAGACATATCGCCCCCAGCTGGAATTCAGATAGAATGCAGGTGTAAGGCACTCATTTGCGTCAATTTGCCAAACCGGATGCTCACCCTGTGAGCCCAACATAATATCTGACTATTTTAATCCGTAGTGGACATCATTTCACTGTCTATCGTTCCACTGTCTATAACATTTATTTAAAATAACAAAAAACATCTAAATTAGTAAAAGTCTATAGATGGGACGGTTACTAAGTTTCAAGCGTCAACACAAAAAACTAGGGTCCTGAAACTGCGGTCCTAGAACTGGGGTCCTAAAAGTGCAGCCTCCGGTTGTGCAGTAACATACTATTGCGCTGACTAGCTAAGAACATCACAAAAACATCTATGTATCTTTCAGGACCTTCGACTCCATAGAGTTCCGTACCATAATACCAGTGCTATAAGCGTAAGATTAATCATACGGCGGCTGGCTTGACCACCGGTTCGCATTCGGCGGCTCACGTTACATTCCATAACGCAATACATGCACCTTCTCGCTAAATAATTGTGTTCCAACGACATCGGCTTCAATGGCTTTCAGGGGTGTCCAAACTCTGTCATGGAGGACAGAGTATCAGGGCCGTAGCCAGGGTTTTGAAAATAGTGAGGTCCAGATTTTTTTTTGCATTTTATGATTTGGCTGTTGGGGGGATTAGCCCCGAATAGGAATGTGCAAAGCACATGTAATTAAGTATTTGCTGTTAAATTACCTAAAACACCAACACAAGTGTGGCTGCTCTAAAACTAGTTTACTAAGAGTACTGACTCTGTATGCCATGAAATAGGGGTCTAAATTGGTTTTAATGTAAATACATCTAATAAGGTGCCAACTAGAGATTGTAACAAGAAACAAGCTATGCATTCATAAAAGTCACATAATTACCTTGGATAAAACAAACTCACTGAAAACTAAACAACAACAGTGCTGGAAAGACGAAAATATAATCATAATTTAATAAGAAATATAGTTTTGGGTGCACTACAATCAATGTTGGCTGTTCAACAGTGGCCACTCCCTATCTTTGTACTAACAATAAAAGAACAAAAACGTTTTACTTTACTAGAAAACAAAAATACTGTAGAAGGGTACTCAAGATAGGAATAAACTAACTTTTCTTAATATCCTCAATAACTGTCCTGACAGTAAAAGGGTGTAATGTGTAAAAACATGCTTCCACCTGTATCAAATATTTGTAAAGATAGCATCCCTATAATACATGTAAAATGTTATCATTCCTGTAAGGACATTAGCTTGTTGCAATATCACTTTATATACAGTATTCCAGTCTATTATACAGTAAATAATATAACATTGTAACATTACTTTAATGAAATCAGCTTCTTTTAACAATACATGCTGTGTTCCAGTCTACTCAGAACTAGTTATTGTTTATACACTAGTTATACACTAGTTATTTGACTACATTTGGTCTAAGACAAGGGTCTCTAAACCTGGTCCTGGAGAGCTCCAAGCATCATGTAGGTTTTCACTCCAAATGAAGATAATACAGCTTCATTCAGCTTATCAACCGGCTAATTATTACAATCAGGTATGCTCAATTAGGGTTGGAGTGAAAACAATCAGGACAGTATCTCTTCAGGACCAGGAGCCTCATATATAAACGCTCTCTATGCAATAATTGGGATTTATAAAAAGCAAACTTGACAGGAAAATGTGCGGTCCTTCACGGAAACTCTGACCCATGCGTACGTACAAAAACAGGTGAAATGAGAAATGGCGACACCGCCGGCAGATGTGTGAAACACGGGAAGCTGTCTGAAACTGCAGACCGTTGTGTAGCTAAACGAAATCGAAATACTGCCTCTCATTAATAATATGAACATTTCACAAAGCCATTCTTACAATCAACAGCCTGTGGTGGAATACAAATGAAATAAAACAAGATTGTAGCCAACTTAAATGCAAACAAAGACATATTTGCAAAACAAACACTCAAACATGTTCTGTAATTATATTGGCATGTTATGTAATTCATCCTCATAAATAATACGGTAAACAAAATATTGTTTAAAACATATCCTTGTCGATGCGTCCGTCTGGCGGAGCAGACATACATTAGATTAGATAGATGTCTTCATTGTCCACTGGGGAAAGTTGTGTTCATAAATGTCATCAGCTATGGAATCATGGTGTTCATGTATATGCCATTAGTCCGTTTCATTTTCATCCATCAATTGTTCCATCGTGACGGATGTCTTAACCATTTTGAAAGCTGGAATTAATTCCATTTGCACATAATCCCATTTACAATTACATGAATACCGACATCTGTAGCTGATCAGATACAATTACCTGCATGGTCATAAAAACCATGATGTCAACCCAATGCGTAATGACGCACAATGGCTGATTTTGCGCTTTTAGAAGATTTCTGGCGACTGGCACTTTCCAGAGGGAATTGGCTGACAGGTCTGGGATTTCTCAGCCAACCCTTAGCCGGGTTATGCCAGATGTGTTAATAGGTGTTATTAGTGTGTCGCATGATTACATAAAGTTTCCTTACACTGCGGGTTTAACAGGCAAACAAAAAGCGCAAATTGCAGCTATGTCCGGTTTCCCATATGTAATCGGTGCTATTGACTGCACTCATGTTGCCATAATAAGGGCACCAAATGAGAATAAAAATGCTTTCATTAATCGAAAGCATTTTCATTCGATCAATGTCCAAATAATTTGTGATGCAGACATGTTGCTGTAATGTAACCAATTTTCCACCACCCGTGGCAGACACACATTCGCGATGAAGCACCAGACGCTTTGACATCGACTGATATCTGACCACTTTTTATTTGGGCCAAGGTACGACTTTCTTACAGCGTCTGCAACCTTTTGCCATTCCAACGCCTTTTCGGCATTGGTAATAGGCACACTTTGCCCTTCAAACAACATTTTCCTCCTCTTTTCCACCTCACCAACAATATTTTCTACTTCACATTGAGTGAAGTTTCTTTTCTTGGTTTTCCTCTCTCTGTTTGCCATGATTTCTCAATCAATGAATATTAATTTCGGGGCGTTTCACTGACTATTTATGGGCAATTATAGGCGTGACATGCAGCCGCAAAAGCTGCACCACATTTAGAGTTGATTGTGATTTATAAAGGGAAAACGGCGTAGGACGTGCGTGCGCACGGTTTTATAAATCTGATCATTTCTTTGCGTACGCACGTCCTATATTTTGTCCGTACGCCACTTCTTACGCAAATCCACCGCAAACTTTTATAAATGAGGCCCCAGGATTGAACATGTCTGGTCTAAGAGGCAGTTTGTGGGGCCAATATAAACAAAGGGGACCTGATCACTCTCTGATCTGACTCCAGTGCTCTCTCCTTCACAGTGGCTCCTCCATCCCACTCTCTCTCATATGTGCCCTCTCCCTATTTCCTGTATCCCTCATTTCCCTAAATCACTGGTTCTTGAACCTCTCCTGCAGCCGTATCACAATTTTATTTTTGTCCTGAACTATCTCAATCAAGGAGACAAGTGCTTGATAATGAGTAAATACATGTATTAATTTGTGCTAGCTCTTGTTTATATCCAGCCCATGTATTTGAACTTCCCCTGAGTTAGCACACCTGATTCAACTTGTCTACTAATCAACAAGTCCTTGATTAGTGTATTTGGTGTACAATTCAGAGCTAAAGTTAAGTTGTTGCCCATCTACGGGTACTTGAGATTGAGATTTGGGAGCCACTGGTCTAGGTGGTAGGGATGTTTAGAAAGGAGGAAACCATGTTGTGTGTCCAGCAATCAGTGTCAATACAGATCAGTTCAGACATTTATTAGAGTCCTAATTAAAATCTTCCTCTTGGCATTCTATTCACCATGTCTTCACTATCTGGTCACTCACCTCTATCCTGCTCTCTCACACATCTGTGGCCTCCATCCTGTTCTCCCTCTTCTTTCTCTCTACTAACAAGCATAAACATATAATTCTACTTAACTAGTAAGAAAGATCTAAGTGGGAAAAATCAACATCATGCAATAAAATATCTATATATTAAAATCTACTGAATATATTTTCTAGTTGGAAAAAGGTGTAATCATGATGGGTGCTATTGAATTGGGCAATTCAGTCAGAGCCACTGCATGTAAGAAACTGTTGTCAGAATATGAAGCTGCCTGTTTAATAAACTATACTCTCTATTGGCTTCTGCTATTACAGTATCTACTGTATGCCCATGTTTGACTAGAAAATACTTTTGCATATGCATCTATGGATAAAGAGACATTTCTTTAGGATAGTAGGCCAACGTACATTATACAAACTTTTGTCCACATTCAAATGAACATTCATGATGACAGACTTAAAAGTTAACTTTATCTAGCTAACGTTAGCTGTTTGTTAGGTTAATGTAACTTAGCTAGCTAGCAAATACTAGCTTCTTTTTCGTGGGTGAACAAAGAGTTAGATAGATGTGAAACACAATCAGACAACACTTCTCTAACACTAGAACATACCAATCTAAATGTATCCTTCTCATGTGACATCCATGTCCAGTCTCTACTACTCTGTCTGTTTGTACTGCGCGCATTGATCCATCAGGTATAAAACAAGACTGAAAAGGGGCGGAACACAACGTCTCTGATTGGATGAAATCCAATAATAAAAAAGATACTAAACCTAATTTTTCTTCACTCTTTTTTTGCACTCTAATAAACACGTACTAACGGAAGATTAAGTCTCCATTGAAAAAATTGAGTTATATTGCGCCGATTGATTTTTATAAGAAAAACTTGATATATAGATTTTTTTAGTGAGGTCTGGACCCCGGTGACCTCATAGCTGGTTATGGCCCTGCAGAGTATGTTGGTTTTTGGTGTTTCCCTTCAATTAGAGGCAAATTAGGACCTAGACTGCCAGGTGAGGGGAGATCCTAATCAATTAGTGAGCTATACTCCATTAGCCTTGTACAAGGTAAAAGTGAAAACCTGCATAAACAAGGCCCTCCATGGAAGGGGTTGGACACACCTGGCTTATAGATCCATCTACTTGGGTCCTCAAAAAGCTAGAGGCGCTTCTGCTCTGTCATGTATGGTAAAATGTTCCATCCTACTTGGTTACTAACGCGCCATAAAAAGTGTGTGACAGCACTGCGCCTTTAACACGTATTCCATTGCTCTTTTTTGTGCACTGATAGAACGTTACATTTTTTAGGAATATACCTACTGCGACAATTTTATGGGTTCAAAAAGTAAATCACACTGCCTTGACAGTGACACCGTTATGACTGGGAATGCCTATATGTCCGCGGGAATGTTTTCTGCAGGAGTATTAGCCAATTGTATTGCCTTGGTCCTTTTGGAGATGCGGCGCCGCCGACAAAATCCATCCCTGTTCCATGTGTTAGTGACCGCACTGGTGATAACGGATATTTTAGCTTCCTTCTCGCTCAGTCCTCTTGTACTAGCCTCTTATACACAAAACATCACATTAATGGGTATGAATAGAAATGGATCCATATGTATCTACTTTGGGTTCGGCATGAATTTTTTTAGCCTCGTAACATTAGCGATTCTGTGCGCAATGGCTTTGGAGCGCTACCTATCATTTGGACACCCGTACTTTTACGAGCAGCGCATGAGAAAGCAATGCGGATACATCGCAATTCCACTCATCTACCTGGTTTGTATGTTTTTCTGCTTAGCACCTTTCATGGGCTTTGGAGCATACGTCCAATATTGCCCGGGGACTTGGTGCTTCTTTGACATGAACCCAGAATACACCAAAGACAAAGTATACGTCGTTGTGTATGCGTCATTGACACTCATCATGATTTCGACCACAGTGGTATGTAATTTATCTGTAGTTTATCATTTGATTCTAATGTATCGGAGGCGTAAAGAACAACGTGGGGGTGTTACGCGAAGGACACGATCCTACCGAAGATCCCTTTCCATGGCGGAAGAAGTAGAACATCTTCTGTTGCTGTTGTTCATTACGGTTTCTTTCGTCATATGTTCGTTTCCTTTAGTGGTAAGATTTTCTCTGCTGATATTGCTGATCTAAATGTTTTACTTTGCCGCATAATTGATTTCCCCTTTAGCTTTCAGAAAAAAGTTACACATTAAGCCCAAGCATAGAACAGAATGCTTGCTATGGAGCAAGTAGATGCCAATAATCGTATCATTCATTATATTTTGTCAGGACTTACACTGTAAACCCCAATCTGCCCATGACACAAAATGTTATTGTTAAGTCCACACAAATGTTCATGACTGTCAAAACAACATAAACACTTTATGTTCACTTAACACAAACATTCACCCCTTGTGAGGTTGACATAATTATTTTACGTTAAGTCAACAATTTTTTAGTTTTGAGTTTATTCTACTAAATATATAGAGTAAACATTGCTTAATTAGTTCAAGGCCAATGAACAACACATATATTGTGCACTTAGCATATATTTTGATAGTTAATTCAACTTTGTAACTGGTAGTTAAAATGTATACTCAATGTTTTTATGTTCATTTGACAAGCAGTCATAATTTTCATGTAATATTTCCCAGCATGCTCTGCTGTATGTTGAAATGCTGGAATTGTTTAATTATTTTAGGGTTTTGTATGGATATTGACTAATTAATTCCACCCTTGCTAAACTAATATCGAATGCATACATTCTTTCAAATAATCCGATAATGTAATGAAAAATGAGTTTGCACCCGCAAGTGTCATGACTGTTCAATATACCTAAGGAATACCATCTTGCTGACATAATTGAAACTGGATTCCAAAAGGGAATTCCCTTTACCGGAAATGTGCTTTGCCTGTAGGGTTAAACCATTATGGGTTGAATATTTGTTTTGACCCAGAGGTAACACAAGGCAATGTATACTGGGAAATTTTACTGGAGGTGTGGCTTAATATCGTACTCAATAATTTTATGTTACTACAATGTAGTCTTGACAAAATAATTCAAGTTCATATAACAAGATTACAACAAATAATTAGAAACTAATTAGATTTTGTTGGAACAATGTAATTTTTTGGAGTGTATATGACATACAATTGAATGCTCAGAAAACATAAATCAGTTATGTTGTATGATTAAAAAAGTTCATCAGACATAAATTCACAGTCAAACAAGGGTCATGTGACACATTTATTTTGTGTCTAGTGTACTCAATATTTTCATGTTACCATAGTTTACTAAACTAAAAGTTTTGGTTGCAAGCCGTTTCCACAAAAGGTTAGGTTGACTGAGCAAATTCGGATTTACAGTGTACACTCAAAAATGATATGTTGGACTAACGTAACTGTGTTATGTCAACAGAATTCACATAATTGGGTTATGTTACATTTAAGTAATATTATTAATTACGGTGTTACCGTATTCTGTTGACATAACACAGTTCCGTTAGTCTAACAAATATTTTTTTGAGTCTATAATGTCTACTTCATAACTTTAATGTTTTTTTAGTCCTAAAAGAACGATTGTGATTTGTTTGTGCCCCCACTAGATCGTTGTGTTTCTCAACACCTTAAGCTCCACACAGGAGCCGTCCCGTGATCTCATGACTCTGCGCCTGCTGTCCTTCAACTCCATCATTGACCCTTGGGTCTTTATCATATTTAGCCCCTCAGTGCTACGATTCCTCTGGAGGAAACTGACAGTGTGTAAAGCAAAGAGGACTCCAGAAGCCACCACATTCCCCCAGGAAAAGTCTATGCCTGAATGGTCAAAACTCCCCTCACCAATAGTCATCAAGCTCAGGAACAACAAAGTTCAGTGTGATGACAGGATATGCACGCATATGGAAACAGGGAGCCAATGACACAATCTTGAAGGATAAAGGTAACCTTAAACACTTTGACATCAGTAGGAGCCCAAGAGGACACAGGAAGTGATTTGTTACATTAGACTCCCAGTGACCAGTGATCTCAGGACACATTGTCTCCTTGCCAATAAACATTTACTGGTGCTACATTTCAGTCCCATTGGCTGGGGATGTTTTAGGACTTCAATGAGATTGGAAGCTATCCAGAAGGAGAACTGATGTTGAGGTATTTGGCTTTGGGTAGTTTATACCCTCAGCAGTACACAATTGGAAAATCACTAAATATTTTGTGAAGGAATTATTTGCCTATATATTTAATTGTTTTACGATAAAAGTGTTCTGATAACACTCATTTACTGAAATTGTAATATGATGACACTCCTGGACTATAGTGTCAGGAATGTATTTATATAGGACAATGCACATGATCTAATGTTAGGCTGTGATTGGAGGACCACATATAATGTGTATGTATTGTAATGAATGTTTACATTAAATGTAGCTGCATTATAAAACAGAAAGTTAAGCTTCATTCATATTTACAGGGGACTATATAAGAGGCCACTACAGTGCATCCAGAAAGTATTCCCAGCACTTTTTCCACATTTTGTTATGTTACACCCTTATTCCGAAATGGATTAAATTAATTATTTCCCTAAAAAATTTACAAAAAATACCCCATAATGACAATCTGAAATAAGTTTGCTTGAAATCTGAGCAAATGTATTAATAAATATAGCCGCAAGCTGCGATTTGCGGGTTCAACACTTTTTTCTCAATAGTGACTTCAAAGTTATTTCACACAAGGTTCAACATTGTTATAAAACATATGCTATCATTTTTATGATGTATAGCTTGATTTATGTCATTCCACGTGCAGTTGAATGCGCCCCCTAGTGGTCAATTTCAATTAGACTTGCAGGGTGTGGTTCAGTTACTTATTAAGAGATTTGTCATGGTTGGAGAATGAATATGCAATTACTAGTAACATTTGTGTATGCACTCACCTATCTTGCGCTTGTAGTGCCCCTTAGTGGTCAAGTTATATGAAACTGTCTGGGTATATGTTAGGAACTTACCTGAACACATTCAGTAGTTTTGTGATGATTAGCCTTACGGTTGCTGATTTGTATTCATTTATGTCGAGAGCCACTCCCCTTTCAAAGTTCATTGGTCAATAACTTAAAATGTAATTGAGATTGACATGTTTTGTTCAACTTCAAATAAGCTTGATCCAATAATGATTCACTGAAAATGTGGTAGCAATCGGAGCTACAGTGTAGGAGAAGATAAAAGTACCCTCTAGTGGTCAATTTGAATTAGAAATGCAGGGCGCGGTTCAGGTACTTTTGATGATATATCCTGAGAGATTTGCCATTATTGGCGATTGAATATACGATTAATAGTACAATCTGTGTAATGCTACTGAACCATTTTGTGCTTGTAGTGCCATCTAGTGACGCATGTATATGAAACTGTCTCGGTATATCTGGGGCACTTATCTGAACATATCCTGTGAGTTTTGTGACAATTGGCCCTACAGATGCTGATTTGTGTTTATTTATGTCCAGAGCCACGCCCCTTTTGAAGTTCATTGGTCAATAACTTGAAAAGTAATTAAGATATTGACATGCTTTATTAAACTATTAATAAGCTTGATCCAATGATGATTCACTGAAAATTTGGTGGCAATCTGAGCTATGGTGTAGAAGAATGTCAATAATGTTTTTTTCTTCTAAATATTCAAAATGGCGGAATATTTCACACCTGTGGTTCAACATGGTTATAAAACATATCATGCACTTCGTGGTTGAACCCTAATAATACTAATAATAATAAAAACCATTCAACACAAAAACAATAGGGTTCTACCACTTTGTGGTTGAACCCTAATAAATACAAAAAACACATGTCCATAAGTATTCACTGCCTTTGCCATGACACTCAAAACTGAGCTCAGGTGCATCCTGTTTCCACTGATCATCCTTTAGATGATTTAAATTCAATTGATTGGACATTATTTGGAAAGGCACACACTTGTCTATATAAGGTCCCACAGTTAGCAGTTCATGTCAGAGCACACACCAAGCCATGAAGTCCAAGGAATTGTCTGTAGCCCTTAGAGACAGACACAGGCACAGATCTGGGAAAGGGTGTACAAAAAATATCTGCAGCATTGAAGGTCCCAATGAGCACAGTGGCCTCCATCATTTATAAATGGAAGAAGATTGGAACCACCAGGACTCTTTCTAGAGTTGACCGCCTGGCCAAACTGAGTGATCGGGTGAGAAGGGCCTTAGTCAGGGTGGTGACCAAGAACCCAAACCCTCCAGCGTTTTCACTGTGGAGAGAGAACCTTCCAAAAGAACAGCCATCTCTGCAGCCCTCCACCAATCAGGCCTGTGTGGTAGTGGCCACACGGAAGCCACTCTTCAGTAAAAGGCACATGAGAGCCCGCCTGGAGTTTGCCAAAAGGCACCTGAAGTACTCCCAGACTATCAAAAATAAAATTATCTTGTCTTATGAAACAACGCTTGAACTCTATTGCCTGAATGGCAAGCGTCATGTCTGGAGGAAACCAGATACTGCTCATGACCTGGCCAATACCATCCCTACAGTGAAGCATGGGGTCGCAGCATCATGCTGTGGCCATGTTTTTTCGAGGCAGGAACTGGGAGACTAGGCAGGAATAGCCGCTTTCGGACCGCAGGGATTTTTGCAGTTCCTAGAACATAACGTACCTATAACCTTTTTCTTCTTGTGTTCTGATAGAAGAAATTGCGGGATTATTTAGTTCCTCGCACCGCAGTTCCTATAGCCTTTTTAGCTCCTACTCCAGAGCAGGGTCTTTCCCTTTTCCCTTTTCCTAGGTCTACGTTGATTGGTCCAATTTATAAATTACGCCGGTCACTTCCTTTGTCTGTTGCATATAATACTATGCTGGAGCCAGGGATGGACTTGGACAAAAATTAATCCCGGGACTTTGGATGGAGCGGCCGGCGGTGGGGGGGGGGGGGGGGGG
>JACXGM010032850.1:0-12550 GCA_016801145.1 Umbra pygmaea | reverse complement strand
TAGCACTTGAGCAGGACATGGGCTGTTTTTTAAGGTGGCAATACTGTATCATGTATCTTGTGTTCCTGAACACAAGAATAATACAAGTACTCAAATTCAGTTTAATTCCCGTGTAGATTTCACAGTACATACAAAACGACAGGAAAATGAAAGGGCCAGCACTTTTGCTGCGGACAAAAAAAAGAATGTTGGCGAAAAATTCCACCTTAACATTATCAGAGAATGCCGGTAGATGGGCTGGTTTTGCTTCAGATGCCATCAAGCAGGATCTCTGGTCGTAATCTGTCCTACACTGACCAATCAGCATTCATTAGCAGAATGCTAGCGTGTTTATGGGCAAACACGACTCAACCTGTAAGAAATAGAAAGGGCATAAGTACTCGTTCATTCAACTTTCAACCTAAAATCCATGTTGAACTTGCAAAAACTACAATCAAATCTGAGATTTCTCAACGAGAATCAGGCGAAAGAGAAAAAATTAGCCGTTTAGCTCCATAGACTCCCATTCATTTAGCACTCACATGCGCTCACCCCCAGTGGAACTCTGGTGGAACTGCAATTAAATTCGGTACAATGGGGTTTAATAGGGAGTGGACAGGCTCTCCGTAGACGGGCTCTGGCTGCGCTAAAAGCAAGGCAACTGAAAAGAACTTACTGTAGTAATGAAATCACCATATAGACTAATTTAAATTAACTTTGTAAAATATATATTATTGAAAAATATATTAAATAAAAAAATATATTAAAGAAGTACAAAAATACATTTCTGATTCTGATTATCTTTGGGCCTGTAGAGAAGGCCTTGCAGGCCCTGACAGCCCACCACTGCACCCACTGACACGTGCCATGATAACAAAGATTATCAGTGTTATTTACTTCTTCTGTCAGCGGTCATAATGTTATATTTATGTGTATCTACTAAATTTAAGCTTTTTAAATGTTATATATACCGGTGTATTTATTACAAAGATAAGAATGGATTACTTAGGACAGTATAGAATTGTAGTCATGTACATAGGCGTTGTTCCTTATGTGTTCCTTAAGTGTCAGCACACGTATTGATCGATTTTGAAAATGAGAATCTAGAGATGTGGCATTTCCATTTAGTTTAAGTTTGTGAATATTCACTGCTGCTCTTAATGAATTACTGGTTCCTTCCTCAGGACCTGTTAATGGGTGTACTGTACTAGATATACGTTCGCGCACGTGAAGTTCAACAGTCGATATAATAGTAGCCAGGGACAAGAGTTGAAAATTACTGTTAGCTATAAACTCTATACGCTGCGCATCAGTTACTGGCTTTGTATTGTAACTATGTTTGACTGCATTGTCCTTGTTAAATATATACATAAATAAAAAAGTTCAATAACAACGATTATTGTCGTGAACGTCACTCACGGAACTAGCGTAGTTACGATCGAAAGACTGAACCAATAGCATGGCATGTAAGAATTCTTTAGACACACCTTTTTACTGTTGACACACCTTCCCGGTTGACACACCCTTTCTCCGGGGACGCAGCTACCTATAGTTGGCTGATTTTGTACATTTGCCCACTGACAAAGAAATGATCAGTTCATAATTTTAATGGTAGGTTCATTTGAACAGTGAGAGACAGAATTACAACAAAACATTGAGAAAAATGCATTTAAAAAAATTATAAACTGATTTGCACTACAATGAGTTATACCTTAAGTATTTAATAAGTATTTGACCCCTTTGCAAAACATGACTTTGTGGCAAAACCCTTGTTGGCAATCACAGCCGTCTGATGATTTTTGTAGTTGGGCAACAGGTTTGCACACTCAGGAGGGATTTTGTTCCACTCCTCTTTGCAGATCCTCTCCAAGTCATCAAGGTTTCGAGGCTGATGTTTGGCAATTTGAACCTTCAGCTCCCTCCACAGATTTTCAATGGGATTAAAGTCTGGAGACTGGCTAGGCCACTCCAGGACCTTAATGTGCTCCTTCATGAGCTACTCCTTTGTTGCCTTGGCCATGTTTATATTTTGGTCATTGTCATGCTGGAACACCCATCCACGACCCATTTTCAATGCCCTGGGTGAGGGAAGGAGGTTCTCACCCAAGATTTGACGGTACATGGCCCCGTCCATCGTCCCTTTGATGCGGTGAAGTTGTCCTGTCCCCTTAGTAGAAAAACACCCCAAAGCATAATGTTTTCACCTCCATGTTTGATGGTGGGGATGGGATTCTTGGGTCATATGTAGCATTCCTCCTCCAAACACGGCAAGTTGAGCTGATGCCAAAGAGCTTGATTTTGGTCTCATCTGACTACAACACTTTCACCCAGTTATCCTCTGTTCAGATGTTCATTGGCAAACTTCAGACGAGCCTGTACAAGTGCTCTCTTGAGGACGGGGATCTTGCGGGCGCTGCAGTATTTCAGCCCTTCACGGTGTAGTGTGTAACAAATTGTTTTCTTGGTGACTATGGTCCCAGCTGCCTTGAGATCATTGACAAGATCCCCTGTGTAGTTCTGGGCTGATTCCTCATCATTTTCATGATCATTGCAACTCCACAAGGTGAGATTTTGCATGTAGCCCCAGACTGTGGGAGATTGACAGTTATTTAGTGTTTCTTTCAATTGCGAAAAATCACACCAACTGTTGTCACCTCCTTACCAAGCTGCTTGGAAATGGTCTTGTAACCCATTCCAGCATTGTGTAGGTCTACTATCTTGTCCCTGACATCCTTGGACAGCTCTTTGGTCTTGGCCATGGTGGAGAGTTTGCAATCTGATTGCTTGCTTCTGTGGACAGGTTTCTTTTATACAGGTAACAAGATGACATTAGGAACACTCAGGGCTCTTAATCTCAGTTTGTAACCTGTATAAGAGGCACATGAGAGCCAGAAAACTTGTTGATTGAGTGGGGACCAAATACCTATTTCACTCATTGTAATGCAAATCAACTAATGATATTTGAAATGTGTTTTTCTGGATTTTTTGTCTTTATTCTGTCTCTCACTGTTCAAATAAACCTACTATTAAAATGTTTCTTTGTCAGTGGCCAAATGTACAAAATCAGCAGTGGATCAAATAATACTTTCACTCACTGTATAACTTTGTGTACCATTTGTAACAAATAAAATGAAAATGTTTACCAAACAACCCTAAATCAACAAACGCTTGAGCAATGCACTGTCTCTGCAACTGTCATTGTCCGTGGACATAAGAATGTTTTTCTTCAGTGGACATAAGAATGTTTTTCTTCAGTGGACATAAGAATGTTTTTCTTCAGTGGACATAAGAATGTTTTTCTTCAGTGGACATAAAAATGTTTTTTTTTCAGTGGACATAATCATAAAGGCCTACAGGCGCTCCTGGGCTAAAGAGCTTCTTAGCTTGTTTGTAAACATTAGTGTGGAAAAGCTTCTCTCACAAGCTACCTGAGTGATGGACAGTGTTAGCAAAAACTTGTTGGCCAGTCCAATCACATGGTAGGCCTCAGTTAAAAGATTGTACTGTGAGAGGATAAGGTACATACAAATGGCACAGTTTTTGCAGGAGGAAAAAGTGCTGCAATCTAGTTGCACAACCTGCCCACTCTCCACACCCTCTACCACACCCTCTACCATACCCTCTACGACACCCTCTACCACACCCTCTACCACACCCTCTACAACACCCTCTACAACACCCTCTACAACACCCTCTACAACACCCTCTTCTACATCTTCCTGTTCCGTCTCAATGGTGATCATGACACTGTAATTCTCTAGATGTAACTGCTTTAGTCTTTCCCAATGCAAGGCTAAAAAGCTCTTCACATAATGTGCCAATCTGGGCACTGTCATCAAACCTAATAAGGCATTTACTCACAGACAAGGTCAACCATTACAAAGAAATGATAATTTAGGTCTAACGCTTCATTCACCATAAGACCATCATTATCATTAAACTCAACAATCATAACAGTCTCAGTAACAACAACCACAAATATAGTATTAATAATTGATAATATAATAAAATAAGTTGAAAAGGAATATATAACATACAAATGTATAGGCCTTCCACAATGTATCATCACTGTATTAATTAGTAGACCTATTATTCCTTTCACTTTATGCTGTGGTTGATTCTCATTTCTGTAATTCATGCATTTCTAAAGTTTGATTCACTTACATTATACTGTGCAGTTATTCTGTAAAATCATTGAAAAGCGATTGAGGAAGACAGCTATGTCATTAATCAGTGAAAATAGTGATTCAACATAACTAAATGTTGCATCTGCCAGGACAAGATTCAGAACATGTGTGTAACACCAGATGTGAATCTGTATGAGACTGCTCTGATAGAAGTGTAGAGAATCCCTTATACTGCCCTTGCATGTTAGCTGCACCATCAATTGAGCTACCAACACATTTTCTAATGTTTATATTGAGCTTCAGTAATGTTTGCTTCAGTAGTGCTGCAAAATACTGTGCTGTTTATGATTCCATCTATGAGTCCACTACTGCAATCAATCGTTCATGAATTAAATCTGTTAAATATCTCACTATAATTGAATGTTGTTTTTCGAGGTGATGTCTTGTGTTGTCTCTTTTGACTTAAAACATGCCTGCCTTTCTAACTGCAATAGTGTTATTCATCAGCTCATGGATGACATCCAAAACTTTGTTTATGATGTCTTTTGAGAGAAGAGTAACAAGCGAGCCTCTACCCTTTGCAGAGGTTTCATGCTGCTTTTTAATATTCTCTATACAACTACTAACATGCTGTTAAAGACATGTATCATATATGCTTAAGAGTATAATTAATTCTAGGAAGTTGCCATGGTTAACAAAAAACATTTTCCCAGGTGTAAGCAGTCTCTTCTTTATTTCCTCTATAGCTAGGGCCACATTTACCTATAAATGTAGTGATATCCACTATGCGCTTCATTACCTTCTTCTTCACTTGTTCATGGTTTAATGACATTTGATTGACTGTCAAAAAGCTTTTTCACATCTGACTTTTGCATTCATGAAATAAGCATCTGCACCATCTCTGTGGATCCTACTTTTTTCATGGTCATCAATCCTTTGGTAAATCTGTTTCCATGCTTTCATGCCTCCTTTTATGATAGGGCTGTCTCTGACAATACAGTAGGTGCTAATGTCAAACAGACAGTACAGAGTGTTTTCTTTACCACCTTTGCTAGTTTAGATGTTTGCTGTAGATGATAGGTAAAAATGCACAGAAAATCTGTCCCATCATTAAATATGCATTAAATCACATTAAATCCTTTAAGCCTATAGTTAATTAAAAATTAACAGATTATCAAAATGATATAGTAAAATGTATATTAAAAGTAATGTATCACAGTAGGTCACTAGTAATTTCATATGAACAGCTGTCATTTTGGAACTTGTTAATTTGTCCTTTTTAAACCTTCATCTAACTGGCCTAATGATAGACTCTGCTTTGTAACTTAAAACACAATGATATTTATAATAATAATAATGATATAAACAATTTAGCACACACCAAAAAATAGACACCCTTTTTCTCTTTCTCAAGTAAGTAAAATCTGTTTATGTACTCTAGCTCTTTTCACAGATAAGGAATCACAATGTGATACATATTATAAGAAAATACAAAAGTCACAAATGAATAGATAATAGTGGATTCTGGAGAGCTCATCCAAAAGCCTGTTTAAAAAGTAGGTCTTCAACTGATTTTAAGAGTCCCCAGAGACAGCAGACTGTAATGGAGGAGGCAGAGCGTTCCAGAGTCTTGTGCTACGGACTCAAATGAGCGGTCCCTATGGATCCTAAGTCGGATGAGAGGAACAGTCAAGAGATCGAGCATGTTGGACCTTAGAAGGTGAACTGATGAATGGAGATGCAGTAGGTCAGCCACATACAGTATACAGGTGACTGGCCATGCAAAGGTCTGTTTGTGAGAGTAAGACTTTTTAATTGAATCCTTTATTTGACAGGTAGCCAGTGAAGAGACTGTAGTTCAGGGGTGATGTGAGTCCATCTAGAGGCCCTTGTAAGTAGCCTTGCAGCAGCATTTTGGTTGGACTGGAGATGATTAAGGGCAGATAATAGTGAGTGAACCTAGTCAATATGGGAATAGATGAATGCATGCATGAGCATCTCAAGTTCAGCAGAAGAAACTAAAGATCTCAGTTTGCAAATGTTTCTCAGATGGACAAAAACAAGTTCTGGTCAGCTGCTTTACATGTGTGAAAAACAAAGTAGATTATCAAACATCACCCGTAAATTGTGCAAGTTACACTGGACCGCAGATGAAAGAGGCCTATGGAGTTTTTTTCCTATCTTTATTCAAGCATTTCTAATTTATATTACGTTCAGATTTTGTAATAGTTTCCCTCAAAACCTTGCTCTTACACTCAAAAAGCCACTGCTTGCACTTGGATTTGTTGTGCTCCTGCCCATATTTTATGCTTGGACTCAGATATGTTGTTGCTTATTTATATATAATAGAAATATTATATCTCTGTAGTGGTTTTAAAATATTTACAAGACTGATTCTAGCAGATTCCACAGCTGTCTAAGGACTGGCATTCTCTCACACCCTATACTCAGTGAAGTGATGGACCTGGAAGGAAGAGGGATCAACTCCCCCACTAAAACACACAGTCCTTGCCCGATGGGTGAAGACAACAGGAAGCTGATAAAACTCAACATTATACTGTACATAACAATATGACATTTGGTATTTTCTTGACCGTCCCATAAAGGGTGGTTTATTATACAGACATTACAAGGTTGAACAGGTCAAGTGATCTTCCACAGGTTTAAGACAATTACTATTTTCTTACATTATTCAAATGGCATACAGTGGGCCCAGGCTGGTTCTTTGGAAAGGATAGTGCCTAAATGTCTGTCAATTATCCAATCATGTGAATGTGTTGAGATGTGTTGCTTTGTTCCAACTCCAGCCACTGAACGCCTCTTCAAAGGGGATAAAAGTCTTTGTTAAAGTTGAATCGGATGAGTCCTTGTTAACGAAGGTTCCTGGCCCACGTTCATGCGTGCAATAGAATTGTGTTAGATTAATGTTAGATTAGTAGACTGAACCGTGTAGGATTTGCTTAGATCGTAGATCAGATTTAGGAGTTTTGACGACATGTAATATTCATGGTATTGTAATTTGTATAATTCTTTGCCCAGTGAAAGTGTGTACTTAATGCTCAACTTCATAAGTGCATATTAATTATATTTCTCTCCCCTCGACTACATCTCTCTAACACAGTCTCGACTCTCATCACCCGCCTTGCGGCCCTAAAAACCAGCAGCCCAGCGGCCCACCGGGAATTCTCACAGCGCTTCCAATTAACCACCCCGGCCCTGGTATCATGGAATTCCATACCATGTTGTTGGTTTCGCAGTATTGATTGTTGAAATTGTATCGAAATTCATAGTACTCAGCCAATCACATTCACACACTACTTATATTACCTTCTATATCTTTCTTGCATAATTCATTGAATTAAATTGTAAAACTGCTAAACCTGTCACCAGTGAAATGTTAGCAACAATAAATAAATTGATGTTTATGTCAGCATTGATGATCCTGGAGCTCCCTCTACTGGCACAACCAGAATCCGGTGCATGCGGTCACCTGACTATTGAAGCCACCATTCTCCCACACCCTCTCATCAGCTCTAAATGTCTCCACCTGTGCTAGGAGGCCTGGCCGGCCTTTTTACAGCCACCTGCTGCAGAGTGTTGTGGGATATTGTTTAATGTTACAGTGTTCAACGTTTAGTTGTAAGAGTTATGTAAACTACTACTATGTATATTCACTATTCTTTATGCACACCAACATTTCTCTAAGGAATCTGCTCCCTGCTGCCAAGTAGGATAGCTGTTGCTTGTTGTACTCCTCCTTATGTATTTATAGGAGTTTATTTGTGGCATGCTGTTTAGCCACCCTTTATTTTAATGTTCTGAGTCTCTAGTCTAGTTATACTAGTTGGTTGGTTCTGTGATGTTCTAGTAAAATACACAAACCATCAACTACTGCATCTGACTCCTCATTTTCCCCAAAAATAAAGGGAACACTAAGATAACACATCCTAGATCTGAATGAATGAACTAATCTTATGAAATACATTCGTCTTTACATAGTTGAATGTGCGGACAACAAAATCACACAAATTATCAATGGAAATCTAATTTATCAACCCATGGAGGTCTGGATATGGAGTCACACTCAAAATCAAAGTGGAAAACCACACTACAGGCTGATCCAACTTTGCTGTAATGTCCTTAAACATGTAAAAATGAGGCTCAGTAGTGTTTGTGGCCTCCAAGTGCCCGTATGACCTCCCTACAACGCCTGGGCATGCTCGTGATGAGGTGGCGGATGGTCTCCTGAGGGATGTCCTCCCAGACCTGGACTAAAGCATCCGCCAACTCCATGGACAGTCTGTGGTACAACGTGGCGTTGGTGGATGGAGCGAGACATGATGTCCCAGATGTGATAAATCGGATTCAGGTCTGGGGAATGGGCGGGCCAGTCGATAGCATCAATGCCTTCCTCTTGCAGGAACTGCTGACACTCCAGCCACATGAAACCTAGCATTGTCTTGCATTAGGAGGAACCCAGGGCTAACCGCACCAGCATATGGTCTCACAAGTGGTCCGAGGATCTCATCTCGGTACCTAATGGCAGTCAGGCTACCTCTGGTGAACACATGGAGGCTGTGCGGCCCCCCAAAGACATGCCACCCCACACCATTACTGACCCCCCGCCAAACCGGTCATGCTGGAAAATGTTGCAGGCAGCAGAAAGTTCTTCACGGCGTCTCCAGACTCTGTCACGTCTGTCACATGTGCTCAGTGTGAACCTGCTTTCATCTGTAAAGAGCAAAGAGTGCCAGTGGCGAATTTGCCAATCTAGGTGTTCTCCGGCAAATGCCAAACGTCCTGCACGGTGTTGGGCTGTAAGCACATCCCCCACCTGTGGACGTCGGGCCCTCATAACATCCTCATGAAGTCTGTTTCTGACCGTTTAAGTGGACACATGCACATTTGTGGCCTGCTGGAGGTCAATATGCAAGGTTCTGGCAGTGCTACTCCTGCTCCTCCTTGCACAAATGCGGAGGTGGCGGTCCTGCTACTGGGTTGTTGCCCTCCTAGGGCCTCCTCAACGTCTCCTGATGTACTGGCCTGTCTCCAGGTAGCGCCTCCATGCTCTGGACACTACGCTGACAGACACAGCAAATCTTCTTGCCACAGCTCGTATTGATGTGCCATCCCTGGATGAGCTGCACTACCTGAGCCACTTGTGTGGGTTGTAGACTCCGTCTCATGGTACCACTAGAGTAAAGGCACCGCCAGCATTCAAAACTGACAAAACATCAGCCAGGAAGCATAGGAACTGAGAAGTGGTCTGTGGTCACCACCTGCAGAACCACTCCTTTATTGGGGGTGTCTAGCTAATTGCCTATAATTTCCACCTGTTGTCTGTTCCATTTGCACAACAGCATGTGAAATTGATTGTCAATCAGTATTGCTTCATGAGTGGACAGTGTGAATTCACAGAAGTGTGTTTGACTTGGAGTTACATTGTGTTGTTTAAGTGTTGTCTTTATTTTTAATAGTGAGTGAACCTAGTCAATATGGGAATAGATGAATGCATGCATGAGCATCTCAAGTTCAGCAGAAGAAACTAAAGATCTCAGTTTGCAAATGTTTCTCAGATGGACAAAAACAAGTTCTGGTCAGCTGCTTTACATGTGTGAAAAACAAAGTAGATTATCAAACATCACCCGTAAATTGTGCAAGTTACACTGGACCGCAGATGAAAGAGGCCTATGGAGTTTTTTTCCTATCTTTATTCAAGCATTTCTAATTTATATTACGTTCAGATTTTGTAATAGTTTCCCTCAAAACCTTGCTCTTACACTCAAAAAGCCACTGCTTGCACTTGGATTTGTTGTGCTCCTGCCCATATTTTATGCTTGGACTCAGATATGTTGTTGCTTATTTATATATAATAGAAATATTATATCTCTGTAGTGGTTTTAAAATATTTACAGGACTGATTCTAGCAGATTCCACAGCTGTCTAAGGACTGGCATTCTCTCACACCCTATACTCAGTGAAGTGATGGACCTGGAAGGAAGAGGGATCAACTCCCCCACTAAAACACACAGTCCTTGCCCGATGGGTGAAGACAACAGGAAGCTGATAAAACTCAACATTATACTGTACATAACAATATGACATTTGGTATTTTTTTGACCGTCCCATAAAGGGTGGTTTATTATACAGACATTACAAGGTTGAACAGGTCAAGTGATCTTCCACAGGTTTAAGACAATTACTATTTTCTTACATTATTCAAATGGCATACAGTGGGCCCAGGCTGGTTCTTTGGAAAGGATAGTGCCTAAATGTCTGTCAATTATCCAATCATGTGAATGTGTTGAGATGTGTTGCTTTGTTCCAACTCCAGCCACTGAACGCCTCTTCAAAGGGGATAAAAGTCTTTGTTAAAGTTGAATCGGATGAGTCCTTGTTAACGAAGGTTCCTGGCAGGACGTTTGGCATTTTTTGAGCAGTGTAGTTAGTGTTGTAGTTTCAGTAGATCAACTCATTTCCTGAAATGTCAGCTATCTCCTTATCCACCCCAGAAACAGAAAAAAAGTCTGATGGACAATAATATTAAGGTGCTCTCTTCATGGACCAATGATATTAAAGTGCCATCTTCGTGGACCAATGACATTAAGGTGATCTCTTCATGGACCAATGACATTAAGGTGATCACTTCATGTACCAATGACATTAAGGTGTTCTCTTCATGGACCAATGACATTACGGTGCTCTCTTCATGGACCAATGACATTAAGGGGCTCTCTCCATGGACCAATGACTTTTAGGTGCTCTCTTCATGGACCAATGACATTAAGGTGCTCTCTTCATGGACCAATGTCATTAAGGTAATCTCTTCATGGACCAATCACATTAAGGTGTTATCTTCATGGACCAATAACATTAAGGTAATGACTTCATGGACCAATGACATTAAGGTGTTCTCTTCATTGACCAATGACATTAAGGTAATCACTTCATGAACCAATGACATTAAGGTGTTCTCTTCAAGGACCAATGACATTAAGGTCTTCTCTTCATGGACCAATTCAATTAAGATAATAACTTCATGGACCAATGACATTAAGGTGTTCTCTTCATGGACCAATGACATTAAGGTGATCACTTCATGACCCTATGACATTAAGGTGTTCTATTCATGGACCAATGACATTAAGGTGCTCTCTTCATGGACCAA
Organism: Umbra pygmaea; assembly: GCA_016801145.1. Lineage (NCBI taxonomy): Eukaryota > Metazoa > Chordata > Actinopteri > Esociformes > Umbridae > Umbra > Umbra pygmaea. The sequence continues at coordinate 1,276 of JACXGM010032850.1, read as the reverse complement.
TGACTATAAGGTGTTCTCTTCATGGACCAATGACATTAAGGTGTTCTCTTCATTGACCAATGACATTAAGGTAATCACTTCATGAACCAATGACATTAAGGTGTTCACTTCAAGGACCAATGACATTACGGTGTTCTCTTCATGGACCAATGACATTAAGGTGATCACTTCATAGAGAAATGACATTAAGGTGCTTTCTTATTGTACCAATGAAATTAAGGTGCTCTCTTCTTGGACCAATGATATTAAGGTGCTCTCTTTATGGACCAATGACATTAAGGTGATCACTTCATGGACCAATGACATAAAGGTGATCTCTTCATGGACCAATGACATTAAGGTGCTCTCTTAATAGACCAATGACTTTTAGGTGCTCTCTTCTTGGACCAATGACATTAAGGTGCTCTCTTCTTGGACCAATGACATTAAGGTGATCACTTTGATAGAAAATGTACAACACATGGTCAGGGATGGGCAAAGATACATCTAAATGTATTTTTAATTAAGATACCAAATACAATTTTAAGTGTGTCAAAATAAAGCCACACCTTGTATCTGTAACGATCAACTCAAGGCAGATTAAGTAAAACCAATGTGATATATTTATTCGGTAATGATAAATCGTAGACAGCTGAAGATTCTGGCCTTGAAATATCAGAAGTCAGAACACGCAGGACAGGATATACTGGGCAGTTAGTAGACAGGCAGAGTTCAGTTCACATATCAGGTAGCCAGGCAGGCTAGGTTTGGTACAGGGAAAAGGCTGGGAGAGAGAGGAAAGGGAGTATCCACCGGTCAGACTGCCAAAACATTATGAGCCTTGATGACTGGGTTTAAGCGATCGTATTGGTCAAATTGAAAGAAAATACTGTAAGGCCCGCCTTCACTCTGGTGTTTGTGTGGGTGTTCGTGTGGCCCCTGTGTGGTTGTGTGGCTGTGTGTGTGTGAAAATCTGTGTGTGCGTGTCAAAATCTTTGTTTGTGTGAGCCAGCAGTCTAAGGAACAATGTGTGTGTGTGTGTGTGTGTGTGGGTGTGTGTGTCTGTGTGTGTGTGTGATTGAGAGACAAGGCCCTACATTTCTGAGTTCAGCCATCATGGTGTTCTATCAGAGTTCCCACACCCCCCAAATAAATGTGGTTCCTAGGCAGCAAAATGTATGTATTTCTAAAATGTTAAAAGCTTTGCCTCTCTTTAATCTAGAAGTGTTCAGAGTCCCCTATATGTCTGTGACTCCATCTTCCCTCAAAGCTAAGCTATGGCTCTTTCTGATGTATG
>JACXGM010032849.1:0-12490 GCA_016801145.1 Umbra pygmaea | reverse complement strand
ATGGGACTGATACAGGTAAAGGACTGTGTGGAGATGGGACTGATACAGGTAAAGGACCGTGTGGAGATGGGACTGATACAGGTAAAGGACTGTGTGGAGATGGGACTGATAAAGGTAAAGGACTGTGTGGAGATGGGATTGATACAGGTAAAGGACCGTGGAGGAGATACAGTAGGACTGTGGCAGGTATAGGACTGCTAGGTCTGTGTAAGGGTCCGTAGCTGAATCTGTGCTGTGTAATGACAGTAGAAATGTCCATAGAAGGGTTTTTTAAGGTCATTACTGTCTACTAAGCTCTATGAGCTTAGAATTTGATAAATTCAGGAGAGCATTTGCCCTTCAAGACAGACCATTTGCTGGAGGCTTACCTCTGGTTGAGGCCGTAATCTAATGCCAACTGTCTGCTCAAGAAGAAAAATGAAAAAATTGTTTGTGAAAAATGAGCGTCCCCTAATCAGAAATACGGTCAGCTTCATTTATTGGGCCTCCGAGAATTTCTTCTTTTAGACCTCAGAGGAAAAGTAAATGCAGGCAATTATGTCTGATTGATTTAACATGCCAGCAGACTCTCTCCACACAAGCGACTCATTGTGCGGCGTGTACCACCACAGGCTAGAGGGTACAAATTGTTATTCATTTCAATGACTTAAAAAAATATACAATCACAATTAAGGTAAATATATCATAAAAATATAAATCTGTATATTTGTTAAATATTTATGAAAATTTTTATGAATAGTTTTTTAATTGAATGTTTGCACTCCGTTTCACATATTTCTTTAATAATACAGTTTAAAAAAGCAGGTCCAAAGGATTCACAACGTTAAAAGCGGTGTTGTTTTTTTCACAGTCTGAAATGCTACAGTAACACAATTCTACCCATTTTAAATAGATGGTAGATGTGTATGTATTTAATTTGATGTGTGACATTGCAGTCGATGGGCCCATATGTCAGGTAGCTGCTGCCACTGAAATCTCCTCTGCATGTCCGCCATGACAAACAGGATTAGGGCAGACAATCGATTTGGCACCTGCTATCAAAGCTAGCTGCCATTCTTCCTCTCTTCTTTCCCCATCCAATCCCTCCATACTCCCCACCCCAGCAGCCAGCTAGCTGCTCTGCTACCTCCCGAACCACTCTCCCGGCAGCCTACCTCCTGTCGGCCATTCCCTCCAGCCAGCCAGCCAGCTCATCTCTTCACAGCAGATGCCAGGCTCGTTCACAGGCCCTCCAGTATCTGTCTGGGTGTCTCCGTGGACGACGGCTGGCCAGGGCTAATTGCAGACACTACCTGATGGTGACAGGCCTAATCAAGTATGATGAGCACACCATTCTCTCTCTCTCTCCTTCTCTCACTTCCACAATACCCACCCTCTCTCTCTCCTCCTGTGGCCGATTTCCTTCTTTCCAGAACCACCCCTCTGTGAATGGAGAAACGGGATGCTATTACCAGTCGGCTGCCAGCTGAAGTGAGTGCCCACATTTTGCATTCAGGTCCTGCTCTAAGGGTGGACAAAAAATTGGGCTTAAGTGTTTCAGAGCCTGAGTGACACCAGCTCCAGCAAGAGGAGGCTTCATAATGAGGGCATACGCAGCTAGATGGGGAGGTGGAGAGAAGAAATGTGTTTGGGGGGAGGGGAAGGGTGTGAGTGAGAGGAAGGTGATAAGAGAGAGAGAGGGGGGATTGTACGAGAGAGAGGCAGAGAAAGGCAAAGGAAGATTAACCAGACAAACCTAGACTGGTATGATAAGGGACAATTATCTCGAAGTCCTTCAGTACTAATCCTGCCCCTCTAGTGTACTGTATTGAAATGTGAAAAAAAAGAATGTTTCCGCTTTCCAACTTGATTTTTCATGTGTGAAAAAACGTGAATTTGTATGTACTGCAGTCAACATATATCAAATTTCTTGTTGTATCAGGTTTGATTTTGTACTATGTAAACCTGTCTCACATTAAGGTTTGGCATTGTAGGATCCCTTCTTACCTTTTTTTTTTTTAAGTCACAGCAGCTCTGAATAGCTACTTGATGATTATGGTAAATATTACTGTAGTTATAATGGTAAATACTACTACAGTTATTGTAAATACTGGACAGTTTTTTGGTAAATACTATTACAGTTATTATGATGAATAATACTACGGTACTGTAGGTGTGGAAAATACTACACTGTCAGTATGGTGAATACTACTACAGTTAGTATGGTAGATACTATAGTTAAAAACGTGACCTACACTGAAGGATCTAATCATGGTAGCATAAACTCCTTGACAGCAACCAGCAAGGCAGCCACCGATTTGGGAAGCTTGTTTGTTTAAGTCTGTTGATTTATTGTTGTGTATATATTCATGTAATCTGTCAGTAAATGTTTCCCAAATTACAACATTGCCATTGCAACAGAAGATGTATAAATGTATACATACTGAAGGTAGGTGATTTTAATAAACAATATTTAGTAGAAACTGTACTCTTGCTTAATACTCCACCACTTTTAAATACGCAGTCCTCTCTTTGTTTGTCTCTCTTCCTTCATCAGTGAGATCATCGCAGACCTAGCAGCTCATTGGTCGGTATAATAGCCTGCCTACACACTGTCAGGACTCTATTGGAGGTTCTTCAAATTCCTAACAAATATATCAGTGAACTCCAGCCACATGTGGACTCCATGCAGGGACCATAGGTACAGGCTCAAACAAAGAACCAGTCATTAGGTCTGCTTGTATACAGAGAATGTCATACTGTGAGACATGAGCTCAAATCACTAGCATGGGATTGCAATGGACCAGGAGGGGAGGAAATCACCAGAACACGGAAACAATCTATCAAAGTGTACATACTGTGCATCCATTAAAAGCTTCAATCAATCCTGCGGCTTCCGTGAGAACGTAGTCTTCCAGTATGAAACATTAGCTGCATTTTACCATGGTGTCCAGCTTTCGACAAACGTTGATTTTATTAAATTGCTACGCCTTCATTACGTTATTGTCCATTTCTCATAACCTATGGTATTGGAAAGACCTAAGCAAAGGTTGATTGCATTTACTACCTGTGTAATAGTAGGCAAAAGGCCTGAAATCGATCCATAATTGCAACATTATGTTGAAACTGCACTACTGCGGTCACAAATTCAATCAGTGCTGTGGGACCCATGTGACTAAAAGTCGGCTGACGTATGGTGAGCGAAGGTGTCAGAGTGAAGCTGAATATTACACTCTACTGTAGTATGAACCTGACCTCTGACCTTAAAGGGAAACGATGCGGAGTGAGAACATGTCATTTCAATTTGGTCTTTAACTCCATGTGTAAAGTAACGTTTTGTGACCTATAATCTTTGCACGCAATAGTCATTAACATATTCTAATTACTTGGACAAATGACAAGGCAATGTTTATTTGTGATATATTAACAATTCACATTTTAATAAGAATTTTAAATTTAATAGCATACAAGTGCTGTTACTACACCTCAATCTTATCACAATATGCATGTCACATCCCTGATGTTTAAAGATACCAGGATAAGAGAAATCACTTCAGTTGAAGACGCTAATGGCGACGCAGCTTTTTTCTAATGGTTGACTGATGCAGACAGTAAAGTCCCACAGTAATTAACTACAAATGGCTGTAAAGCAGAGAGAAACGTCTCAGTCAGGTTGGTGAGAGGAAGAGGAGAGAGAGGGAGGGAGAGAGCGAGCAAGGCAGACGAGATAGAGAGAGGAAACGAGACAAACTGTCTCAGCCAGTTCCCTATACACTGGGTGAATGCTCATTAACACAGCAGACTTAACACAGGAGGCTGACTCAAAGGGGAGCGTGTTTCAGACAGACAATTAGTCATAGAATAATATTAATTCAGCTAGGCAAGATGTACTGCACAGGGTAAGTTATCATATCTTGGAAACCATCCGTGGAAAATACTGCGGAGAAGAAATTGCAATTCACCATTACCACTGTCACATTCTTTTAAATAAATGGCTCTTCTAAATATTCAAATATTTGAATGGAATATTGTACTCTTTGAGAGAAAAACGTTGCCACAACACAAAGAGAATATGTCTGATGTAGGCCATCAGTTGAACATGTCTACATAGACTTGGTTTAGTAAAATATTGTTGTAATGTAAAAAGAGGATGTATACTGGAATAGCAGGTCAATTACTCAGGACATTTTAGGCACCTTTCCTGTCAAGACTTTCCTTCTTTAAGGAAAACTAGGAAGTAACAGAATGGTCAACACCCTGGAGACTGGCTTTGTCAAGACGCCCCACTCCCCTTAGAATGGAAAAGATTACATTATGAGCTGGGGTTAAAAGCCACTGAGACTGAGTCCACATACAAAACAACACACTATTCCCTATATTGTGCACTATTGTTGAACAGTGATCATATAGGTTCTGGTCAAATTGAGTGCACTTCACAGTGATTGGGATGCCATTTAGGATGCAACCGTAGTCTTCTAGGGATTGAAAGAAAAGCAACTCAGAAATGAGGATAAAGAGAGGGCCTGTTTAAAATTCTGACACCTTCTCCCTATAAAGTAGGATTTCTGAGCCACTTGGGGCACAGAGAAGACTGGAACAGATGCTGCCAGTAAATGTGGGCTTTGTAATTTCTGACAAGCCTTGCAGAATGGAAATGTCATCAGCTGCATGCTAGGCTGTTAATATTCAAACCGTTGAATGGAAGAAAAGGGTTTTATGTGTTTTTGTCTTTAGGCTTGGCATGTGTGTGTGTGTTATATGATAATCCATGCCTTTCACAGTAGACAATTCTCTGAAATGTAGATCAATTATTCACTCGGATATGTACTGTATAGGACTGTATAACATATGCATGTTTTGGAAAAAAATGCTACGTGCTTACAATAAACACTGTGAACTACTGTACTTCAGAAATTGATCAAAATATTTTGAGTATGTGATGATATACACATTTTTGATTTAAGCCATCATAATTTGTGTGATAGAATTGTTTTAATAAAATAACTCAATGAATTTGACATTAACCATTGGTGATCTTAGGAGGACAAGTCTCGGTTAGGTTTAAAAAAGGGTTTTCTAAACAAGCAACGATTACACAATTCCACAGACTTTGACATCTATATTTTTTGTAGAGACACGTTGTCCTCTTCAGCCATAGCTTACTGATTTTGATCAATTCCAACAAAGTGAACATGGCATCAAACTCCCAAAGGTCAGTGTTCATACAGTAATGGCGGGCTGAATTTTAGACAATTCAATTGTAAATGTACCAATTGTGATGAGTGTTATTCCTCGTCTTAGACAGATGACATGTAGTATCAAAGGGAGAAACGAGACCAATTCTTATTCAAAGCCAAACTTGGGCTTTACTTGGGTCATGAGAGTTGTACAAAAATAATAAACAGAAAGTAACGACTACCTCGGCCACTTTCCTAACACTTCCGCTATATCAACAACTAAATGAACAGGTACAGTGCATCTGGAAAGTATTCACAACGCGTCACTTTTTCCACATTTTGTTATGTTACACCCTTATTCTGAAATGGATTAAATATATTTTTCCCTCAACATTCCAAAAACAATGCTACATAATGACAATGTGAAAGAAGTGTGTTTAAAATCTTAGCAAACGTATTCAAAATAAAAGATGAAAAATAAGTATTCACAACCTTTGCCATGAAACTCAAAATTGAGCTCAGGTGCATCCTGTTTCCACTGATCATCCTTGAGATGTTTCCACAACCTGATTGGAGTCCACCTGTGGTAAATTCAGTTGATTGGACATGATTTGGAAAAGCACACACCTGTCTATGTAAGGTCCCACAGTTAACAATGCATGTCAGAGCACAAACCAAGCCATGAAGTCCAAGGAATTTTCTGTAGACCTCAGAGACAGATTTGTATCAAGGCACAGATCTGGGGAAGGGTACAGAAAAATATCTGCAGCATTGAAGGTACCAAAGAGCACAGTGGCCTCCATCATCCATAAATGGAAGAAGTTTGGAACCAGAGCGATCAGGGGAGAAGGGCCTTAGTCAGAGAGGTGACCAAGAACACAATGGTCTCTCTGACAGAGCTCCAGCGTTCCTTTGTGGAGAGTAGAAACTTCCTGAAGAACTACCATCTCTGCAGCACTCCACCAACCAGGCCTGTATGGTAGAGTGGCCAGACGGAAGCCACTCCTCAGTAAAAGGCCCATGAGAGCCCGCCTGGAGTTTGCCAAAAGGCACCTGAAGGACTCTCAGACCATAAGAAACAAAATGATCTGGTTTGATGTAACAAAGATTAAACACTATGGCCTGAATGGTAAGGATCATGTCTGGAGGCCTAACGTCATGATGTATTGTGTTCTATGAGCTTGTCCACCCTCTGCATGGGATACGGGTCAAACCTGAACACTGCATTAAGACACCGAAAGTCATTACAGAACCGTATTGACCCATTTGGTTTTAGGAACAGCGGGTTTAGGGTATTCTGTATGGTCTCAGCCATACCTTTTTCCCCGGCTCCGTGTGTATGTGTTGGTACAATAAGTTTGTCTGTCCCGGGGCGGAGACGTTCACTTGACGGAACCTATGGAAAGCCATATTAGTCAATATTAAATAAATAAATATGGCTATGAAATAAGTCCAGAAATAAATAAATGACACTTATAAATATATAAAAAAATGTAATATAAATATATAAATGCAGTCCAATAAAATAAATCAATTGTTTTTATTTCACAATGGTGTTTTTCAAAGGAAAACTTTTATTTATTTCAAGGGACTTTTATTTCATAATTCCACATTTATTTATTTCAAGGGACGCTTATTTAATTATGACACATTTCATAGAATCCATTTGTTACATTCAAATGAATGGGGCGTGTTTTTCTCACAGAGTCAAACCAAATGAACACCACCCATATTAAAGACTATTGAAATACTTGGGCGGATAAGTGATCGATTAAATATAGACATAGATGTCAATGTTTTAAATAGTTTGATGTGTAAGCCACTAGATATCTAAATCCTCCCATGGTGCGTGGGTCAGTGACTCTCCATATGGTAAATTCTCCAGACTCCGTTCTTTTGTCCTGGGCTCACTAACCCCTGGTAATACCACCCTCCCCTTTCCTCATAGGCCTTTAACAAAATATTTGTTCCTTTTTCCTACGTCACGGTTGGCGCACTTTGTAGTTCACTGGAGACGTTCTGTCCACCGCCTCATACGGACCCTACCACTGTCCCAAGAATGTATGTCTGAGACTGGGTACCAAAAGGAGAACTTTGTGCCCTGGTTTGCCTGGTCGGTTGTATGCGGCTCTCTGGGCCTCCTGCGCTCCCTCTAGGCCACACGGCCGCCATACGGCCCCGCATAAAGCTCACATGTTCAATCAGCGTCCTGTTTAGGCAGGGCTACCTCTCCCACGCTTTTCTTTGGCTATGTCTAAGATCCGTCTACACCAGTTGTCACCAATCCTGGTCCTGGAGATCTACCATCCAGACTATTTTCACTTTAGCCCCAATTTAGCACACCTGATCCCACTAATTAGCTGAATGAGGAGCTGAATGAGGCTACATTATTTGCAGTTGAAGTGAAAACTAACAGGATGGTAGATCTCCAGGACCTGGATTGGTGACCACTGGTCTACACGGTCGGCCATACAGCAATTCAAAAAGGGAGAATCCAGTGAGGAAGTAACATATGCCAATCTTTCCCAACTTGTTCTACCACCCATTTGTTGATAGCATTGTCACCAACCATTACATTACTGACCATTCTTAATAAATTACATGAACTCCTTCAACGTGTTGAGAAGTGATTCTAAGTAATTATGTATGTTTAATTAAGACAGTTAAGGTACAGTTAGAATGAAAAAGAGAACTGTCTCTCTGATGTATGTGCCTGTTTGTGTGAGTCAGGGATTTCTACTTGACATGACTGTAGTCAAGGCCATCTTAGGAGGTCCCATGAGCGGGAGGGGGCCGAGGGGCAGTATCAGAGGCGTCACGTGCCCCCTCAGATTTTTGAGCAAAGTGGATTTTCTTTTTAATATCTGTATTTGTGGGCACATGTTTGCGTGTGTTGTGCACACTGTGCCCCCTTAAAAAAAATAGGTGCATGACGCTTCTGGGCAGTATGTATGTAGTATGGAGCATATATGTTACTCTCTTATCTTTAATATGAATAAATGTCACTATAACTTCTTCTAGACACTCAAGGGGGAAATGGCATGGGACCCAGACTTTAGAGATAGGGGTATGGTGTAGACAGTGAACAACAACCCCATATCTATATAAGTTGGCTCCTTATGAATATTTGGGCCATTTGATCTGAACACGTTTTGATTAAATTGTACTGAGATGTCCCTGTTCTAGAACAAGATGTTACTTTTATTAAAGCATTGTCAACCACAACCTGACTCCTGAAACCATAATTTTAACGAAGATCCTGATAAGCTGTAAAATAACCATCTGCTTACAAACGCAATGTCCTGCTGTGGTTTTAGAAATATTACTCTCTGGATTTTTTAAAATGTTGCAAACCATCCAACATCCATGCTATTTTCTATCGTAATTTCTTTTGTTGTTAGCACTGCTGCTGTTGTTGTCTCAAAGTGATGCCAGACCCTGAATCACCCAAACAATTTTCAAAAAGTGAGCGTGACTAGCGCGACTGGAACCAGGCAAGGAATAATAACATGCCTACATACAGTCTGTAGATGTAAACAATACCTCTGAACATACACCACATTCCAAATTGTTATGCAAATTTACTGATTTTCCTAAACAGTCAATGCAAATAACAGTCAGTATCATTTTCAAGTTACAAACCATTACGTTAAGTTGAAGTTCATTGAACAAACCACCAAATGAAAACAGATTTCTTTTCAAAAATCAAAACCTCAAAATGCACTGTTCCAAATTATTATGCACAACAGAGTTTCAAAACATTTTATAGGTTGTAAAGAACTGAAAATGGTCATTTGTTGAATTTGTAGCAACATATTTAATGAAATCAGAAGCTATTTCAATCAATCACATCTTAACAGGGCAAGTTACATGTTAACATAGGACCTCTCATTTGATATAACATTCACAATTCTTGCATCCATTGAACTTGCCAGTTCATGGTGAGTTTGTGCTTAAATTTCTTTGCAGGATGTCAGAATAGCCTCCCAGAGCTGCTGTTTTGATGCAAACTGCCTCCCACACCATGCGTTTCTCTCCCTTTATGCCCATAGCAGCCAATGACACAGAGGTATTCTTTGCAGCATGAGATGGTGCATTGTCATGCATGAAGATTATTTTGCTACAGAAGGCACAGTTCTTCTTTTTGTACCATGGAAGAAAGTGGTCAGTCAGAATAGCTATATACTTTGCCACGGTCTTTTTCACAACTTCAGGGACCCGAAAGGGACCTACTAACTCTCTCCCCATGATTCCAGCCCAAAACATGACTCTGCCACATCACAGTCCTATTGGGACATGGAAGACATCCACCAACCATCCACTACCCATCCATCTGGACCATCCAGGGTTGCACGGTACTCATCAGTAACCAAGACTGTTTGAAAATTAGGCTTCATGTATTTCTAGGCCCACTGCAACAGTTTCTGCTTGTAAGTAAGTAAGTAAAGTTTATTTGTATAGCACCTTTCTCAGACAAGGAAGGTCACAAAGTGCTGCACAGTAATAAAAATAAACAGTAAAACAGTAAAATAAAATAACAAATATAGAAAAAAAAAAGAAAGCACGGTCACCCCTCATCTTAAGGCGTGTCCTGGGAACGGTTAAAAGATCTTGCCCTGAAGACCTCAGAGACCAACAAGGAGAATGCATATGTAATAGATCCTGGACGTAAGAGGGAGCTTGACCATGCAAGGCTCTGAAAGTAATTACCATAATTATAAAATGTACTCGAAAACCAATAGGAAGCCAATGAAGGGCCTTCAGCACCGGCGTGATGTGTGACCACCTGCTGGTCCTAGTCAAAAGCCTGGCAGCCGCATTTTGTACAACCTGCAGTCGATCTATAGAAGATTTATTTAAACAAGTGTACAGCACATTGCAATAATCTAAGCTTGAAGAAATAAAAGCATGAACGAGCATCACCATCTCATTTTAGGAAACCATATCTCTAATTCGTGAAATATCTAACGTTTTCATACCTTGTCCAAGGCAGTCCACAATATTTGATGCTTTTCCGCAGCAGAGAGATCCTTTACCTTTCCCATATTACTTGAAACCTGTGGCCTGCTTAATAATGTGGAACATCCTTCTTAAGTAGTTTTCCTTTAATTGGACTCACCTGGCAAACTAATTATCACAGGTGTCTGAGATTGATTTCAGAAATTCAAAGAGCCCGAAGACACAATACCATCCATGAGTTTGATTGAAAAACTAAATATTTAATGTTTATGACACTTAATTCCACTTTGCATAATAATTTAGAACGCAGTGTTCTGTTGTGTCTAATGGGTACACCAAGTTACAACTCTATTTTTCATGGACATTATAGTAAAAAAACATTTTCAGTGCATTCTGAAGTTTCCAAGTCAGCCACCGTAAGTTTGTGAATTCTATCCCAGTGACGTCACTGGGATAATTTTTGAAACTACAGGGGATGGGCTCAGTTGACTTCCTATCTTGTTTATGTCACAACCCTGAATCGAGTTGATTGGATAATAAAACTGTGTATTTTGTGCGTGAATATCATGCATTGCATTCTTCTTTAAATAGATACATAGCTATATATAAAGAGTTAGAGCAGGGTTTTGTTCAACAATGGCGAGTGCAAGTGAGGAAATACCTGAAGAGCTGGACAATTTCAACTTTGATCAAGTGTTATTTATTGGTAATGTTGAACCATACGTTTGAGCAGTGATGGGAATAACACATTATAAATAAACGGTGTTACTAACGGCGTTAGTTTTTTCAGTAACGAGTAATCAAACAAATTACTGTTTTCCCTGTTACACCGCAACAAAATAAAATAATGTTTTCCCCATTACTGACAAAATAAAATGTGGCGTTACTTTAATTAAGCTCAATGAAGTGGTAGCTTCCTTTCTGCAGGACCTGCTAAGTTTTTTTTCTCCGGTGTGTTTATGTGTGTGTGTGTCAGGGGGGTGGTAGACAACCACAACTGATGATGATTGGCTTAGAGTACATTTCCATCGTTTGCCAACCAACCAGAGGCAGAGTAGGGCGGGTGTTCACTGTTCAGTTCACACACATTCACAGCCACAGACAGTCGCACACACCAACGGCCAGGAGTCAGAGCGATGGCAAGTCAAACGAATTCAAAGGTAGCTTTCGCGAACTGTAAGTATAATGAGCACTACTTTTCCCTCGTTGAGGTAAAAGGCAAGAATGTTTATGTAACGTGCAGCTTATGCACAGGAAGAAAGACACTCCACGTCAGTGGCAAGTAATTTGAATCTAATGAAGCACCACATCGTCACATGCCGCCACAAACTAGTGGCCAAGAATGCAGCTAATAACATGAGCTCCACTACAAAAGGAGATTGAGCTACGACATCAAAGCAACTTAAACTACATTTTTATCCACCACCGCAAACTCTTATAACTCAGACTAATATTTGAATCTATTTAGTGTCCATTTCATTCATTTAACATATTTAATATTGGGGGCTTCCAAGTTATTTGACATACTTGATTTTTTACAGTAACGCAATAGTTACTTTCCCTGGTAATTATTACTTTTATAATGATGTAACTCAGTCACTAACTCAGTTACTCTTTGTGAGAAGTAACTAGTAACTATAACTAATTACTTTTTTAAAGTAACTTGACCAACACTGCGTTTGAGCTGGAATACAGTGAGGAAGAAATATGGGAAGGGCTCCTGCCCAACTTTATAGGTTGAATCAATCTAGCCGCTGTTTTGCTACTGTCCACTTGAGTCAAGTTCTCAATGGCAACAAAGAAAGAAAATGTTTTTTTTGTTAAGAGTGGGACAAGGAAATGTTTTTGCTTTCAACCATCTCCAGCCAAGAAGATGATTACATCTGTTTGTTACAGTAGATCAACCGAGTTTCAATGCTAACAAGGACCATGGTGTTTTGGAAATGTTCTATTCATCATCCCAAAAACAACTCGACAAACAAGTTAGGCTCAGGCTGTGTAACACCAACAGGTAATCATTGGATTTTTTTGTGTAACTACTAAAATGATAATCATTAAAACTGTCCATAAAATACATAAACTCACTAGGTCCTAATGTAGGACTTGGAGGACCAAGTCTGTCAAAATAAGAAATAAATACATATATAAATAAATGCTCAGAAAAAAATAAGTATAAAATTAGCCTTTCGCCGAGCCCCGCCCCCCTTAGTTATTGTTGCTACGCCCGACAAACAAATGGTCAAACACCCGACCAGTGCAACAGATTGCCCTAACGGAAAAGGTATACCGTGCGTGTCAGTTACCTTTTTTGGAGCATTAACTCTGCGATATCCTCAAGATCGAGGCAAAAGGGGTTACAGTATGCAGTGGAAGTA
>JACXGM010032848.1:0-12490 GCA_016801145.1 Umbra pygmaea | reverse complement strand
ATTATATAATTTCACCTTAAAGTTTTCTTCTTCATTAGCTCCTATGGCGAGGAAAATGCTTAAGGTGATTTAATGTACCTAAACAGCGATCAATATTAACCAAATTTATCTCTCAAATTGCTCATCATAACCACTGAAAATTATAAAAACAACTAACCCAAATTCCAATTATTTTTTATTTTTTTTATTTTGCTGATCCAAAAAATGATCCGATCCGTGACTCTGATCCGAAAACCGATCCGATCCGTGAGTTTCATGATCCGTTGCACCCCTACTACCTGCTGAAGCTGCAATGCTGCTGGATTGATGAAGCAATCACACTTTTGGAGATTAAGCTGATCCAAAAGTTCTCCAGAATGGAGAGAATGTAGGATAAGGAGGTTGCAGGATTAGGTACATAGAGCATTAGGTCATGACTAGAAGGTTTTACCATTTTGGTAAAAAGGCATGGATAAGAAAAGCACAGATGCGAACAAACACATATATTGTTATCACACACAAACATGAACATGCATCCACACAGGTCCATCTACCCGACTCATCCACAACCACAAGGCTAAACATATCAGCCTCATCCATGTGTTTACACGTACCAACCTCATCCAGTTGGCTATATACCAGTCTCATCCACATGGCTACACATACAGTACCAGACTCATCTACATTTACTGGATTCATCCAATTGGGTGCACGTACTAGACTCATCCACAAGGCTACACGTACCAGAATTGTCCACGTGACTACCCATACCAGACTCATCCACATGGCTACATGTACCAGATTCATTTGTACACGTACCAGACTCATCCATGCGGTTACACGTACCAGACTCATCCATGCGGCTATACATACCAGACTCATCCATGCGGCTAGCCGGCTACATGTACCAGAATCGTCCACGTGGCTACACAGACCATGTTCATCCACGCTGCTACACTTACCAGACTTATCCATGCAGCTACACGTACCAGACTCATCCACGCAACTACGCATACCAGACTCATCCACCCGGCTACACGTACCAGACTTTTCAATGCAGCTACATGTACCAGACTCATCCACGTGAATATGCACACCAGAATCATCCACCCGGCTACACAGACCAGACTCATCCATGCGACTACATGTACCAGACTCATCCAATCGTCTACACATACCAGTCTCGTAGACAGCCTGAGACACTGAAGTGTAGAAGGTCTCCACACTGTACTGGGCCAGACGCAGGGTGTCCAGTCCCTTCACTGAGTCATTACCTCTGGTCCAGTAGAAGACCACATCCTGAAGGTTATAGCCCCCTGGAGACAGACCCACAAAAAAAACACAAACAGAGGAGAGACACCAACCATACACACACAGAGAGGACACAGGACATACAAATACACACAGAACATAAACACACATAGAACACAAGGGCATGTATGCAGAAACCAAACACAAGTAGACACACACAAACCAACAAATACAGACACACACAGACCAAGAAACAAAGGTCAGATATGGGTATGTGTGTGTGCATGTGTGCATGTGCGTGCGTGTGTCAGGCAGGTTACTCACAGCTCTCCAGCTGTAAGGTGCACACCTGCCTGTCCATGGGATACTTGGTCAGGTCCATGTTACAGGCGATGGTCGCCGTGATGCTGCCGTGGGATGAGTGCCATGAGGATCAGAAGAAACGGGGAAGAAAAATGGTGAGAGGTAGAGGGAGGTGGAGATGGCAATATGAGGAGAGCAGTGGAGAGAGTAAGAGGGGAGTCGGGGGAGATGAGAGAGGATGCGGGGGGAGAAAAGGGTGAGTAATGAGAGGAGACAGACAGATGGAGACAAAATTAGACCCACAGTGGAAAACTGCTGCTCTCTTAGCTGTATCTGGAAGGAAATTCAGTGGAAAAATGTTTAGAGATTAGTGGCATGAGGAAATCAGACTGATTAGAAAAGTACTTGCGAACGATTAAAGGCAACTTTGAGAGCTGTTATAATCCTGTATAAGGTTCTAGCTTCAGCAATAAACATAAAGGAATGTTGAGGGATAAAAATGGCCAGATAAAAAGTGTATAAACATGGTATGTTGATCATTTCTGGTAATATTGGTAATTTACAACAAACACCACAGATGCCTCATTGCTGCGTTAATATTACACATACCGTAGAGCATAGAGGACGGTTCCATTGCTAAAAATCCTAATGAGGCGGTTCTCCACCGTGACGTCGTGCAGGAAGGAACGCTTGGAGTCTGGAATGAAAGTGTCTGGGATCCAGAGAAGGGAGACCAAGCGTCCGTCCACACTAACACTCTCATTTCCCGGGAACACAAGCCTGGAGTCTCTCCAACGCTGACGCAGGAAAATCGTGGCTGTGTAGTCCTGGGGATCAGCAACAGTAGAGGGAGACACATTTACACATCAGCACACACATGCTCACCTGAATCCAAGCAGAAGAAAACCACATGCACGCAGGCTTTGGAAATTACCATATTGATTTCTGAGATGGCATCGATGCTGGCAATGTCCAAACTCATCCCAATCTCAACCGGACCCTCTAGAAGACAGACAGACAGACAGACAGACAGACAGACAGACAGACAGACAGGCAGAAAGGCAGAAAGGCAGACAGAGTCAAAGAGAGAAAAGTATGCATTTACAACACTGCCTAAGGTAGCTAATTGTGTTATTTTCTTTTCAAGATAAGAATTGAATTAATATCCAGATTTTTTAAAAGGCTTATGACTTAGACTAAGGGTTTGTGGTTAAGATTTGGGATAGGATTAAATGTTACAGATAGGTTTAGTTTTACGTCTTAAATACGCTACACTACTACACGCGTACGTACATCGCATTTATCACCGTCCCGTAAACTTGATTGTGTACCTAGCTACACGTTGTTTTGACAGCAGAAAGCATTATGAAAAATCTATACAATTATAAAAGACTATAGCTCGGAAAAACGTTTTTTTTTCTTCAGTTTCTTATTATATTATTTATTTATAATGATTGACATAAAAAGTATTACAGAAATAGTGTTTCCAGCAACATATATATCAATACAGTTTTTACAATTTTAGTCTCCACCAACATAATCCCCAACCCCCAAACCACCCTCCCCCGCTACCCATCCCCAGCCCAACCACCCACCTCCCCCAACCCCCTAGCCCACACAAAACATCTAAACCAACTGACAACACACTAACATAAATACAAATACATTCAAAAACAGAAGTTACACTTGGTAGACTAGGAGCTTCATTTAATCTGACTCAGATCAGAGGGGAGTCTCTGCAAGCCATTAAAATAGGAAATAAAAGTCTGCCATTTTCCTATGAATTTTGATTGTGATCCCCTCATGGCATACTTAATTTTCTCAAGTTTTAAGAATGACAGCACATCAGATAACCACTGAGAGGCTAATGGTGGTTGAGAGGACTTACATCAGAGCGAAAGCAATGATATCTGCATTTTTATGATTCAGCGAGAAGGGGTTCACTGGGACTCCAAACACCGCTATCAGGGGGCATGGATTTATACTGATTTAAAGTGCTTCTGAAATGGTATGAAATACAAAGGTCCAGTAATAGCTCAATTTTGAGCAGGTAAAAAACATATGGTAGAGGTTGCATGGGGAGGAATGACATCTGTCACACACATCCATCACTGAGGGATACATTCTGGACAATCTGGATTTAGAGTACTCTGTTGAACTCTGTTGGTCACCTTAAACTGAATAAGTCCAAGTCTAGCACAAGATGAAGTGGAACTTGTTCTATCAATCACTCCATCCCAGAAATCATCCGAAAATTCAAGACACATTTCCTGCTCCCAAGCAGTTTTAGGTATATTAGAGGAGTGTTTATCACAGGACATAATCCAAGAATAGATTAGTGAAACTGCAGATTTCTGTTGAGGTAAAAAAATTCAATAGCTAATTCCAGGTCTGGGTAGATAATAGAGGGAAGCCAACAAATTTAGAAAAGACAAAATGTCTCATCTGCAGATATCGAAAGAAATTAGATGGGGGCAAAGCGTATTTGACCGCTGTAAGGATATCCTGTGAGACACTATTAGGGTCCTAAGAGGCCACCGTAGCAGGAAACTGTAATGTCACGAAATGCGTAATAAAGGCAGTTGAATAATTACCAGCTAATGTATCAGTCGAATAACATGACATGGTACCAGGAGTAAAAGTATTAAATAGTTAATGTCTGTGTGAGAAAGACGGGATGGACGTCATAAAACCACCAGAACCATTGAAGCTCACAGGAAATATTGATTATGCGTGGAAACAGTTTAAACAGGCGTTTCAACTTTATTTGACTGCAACTGGCGCCAACGACAAGAGCGGTGAGAGGAAAGTGGCATTGTTACTGACGATAGCAGGGACACAAGCGATAGAAATATACAATACGTTTGAGTTCACAGAGATTGGAGATAAAAACAAACTGAACAAAGTTCTGTAGCAGTTCGATGCATACTGTAGTCCGAAAAAGAATGAAGTATACGAGAGACATGTTTTTCGTTGCCGCGTTCAGCAGCAAGATAAATCGTTTGACTCATATATGACTGATCTAAGGCTGAACGTGCAATCCTGTAACTATGGCGACATGCAGTCCTCCATACTACGTGATCAGATAGTATTTGGAATACACAATAAAAAGGTGCGGAAACGCCTGCTAAGGGAGGACAGTCTGAAATTAGAAGATGCAATCAGAATGTGCAGAGTTAGCGAACAGACTGAGAAACAGATAAAGATTTTTGAGAAGCCATCCGTTACTACTGAAGCACCAGGGGGTGTAGACAGGGTGGTCAGAGCTAGCGCACCTCGCTCAGGGGGGAACGTTCTAATAATGCACGTGAAACAGAATCAGACTACGTCAAGAACTGTAGGAGCTGCGGTGGGAAACATCGCTTCAGGCAAAGCCCCGCATATGGGAAGGTTTGCTCGAAGTTCAGAAAAAAAAATCATTTTGCGAAAGTTTGCCTTTCTGCCAGAGAAAAGAAACAAATTTATATGATGGAAGAGAGCGAGCAAGGCTATGATGAGGATGACATATTCTATACAGACACTGTCACTGTGGAAAATAAGGGCACTTCAATGCTGGAAGTTAGTGTGAACACGATAAATGTAGACAGGTGGATTGTTCCACTTAAAGTAAATGGCACAGAGATTCACATGAAACTTGACACAGGAGCTATGGCAAATCTTATCACATTAAAAGACTTCAAAGCTCTGCGCCACAAGCCAGTTATAGAAAACAAAAAAGTGGGATTGAGAGCTTACAATGGACAAATGATTGAGACACAGGGCGTCTGCAGATTACAAGTCCAGAACAAGCACATTAAGAGACATCTACTATTTGTGATAGTGCCGAAAGGGAAGGACTCCCTACTGGGAGATCAAGCTTGTGAGGAAATGGGACTTGTTAAACGTGTTCTAAACATCTCCAAGACAGAACTGAAAAATGCAGGAGTCACCACATCCCAAGCAGACAACTGGGAAGTGCAGTATCCCAACATTTTTGATGGCATAGGGGTGCTGCCGTTCACATACAGCTTTAAACTAAAGGATAATGCTAGACCTGTGGTGCATGCTCCGCGTCGAATTCCTGTTCCACTGAGAAAAGTTATTCGCAAAGAACTGGACAGAATGGTGGCATTAAATGTCGTTCAACCCACTAAGGGAGCCACGGAGTGGGTCAACTCAATGGTCTGCGTAAGGAAGCCAAATGGAGCTCTCAGGATATGCATGGACCCAAAAGACCTCAATGAAAACATCCTCAGAGAACAATATCAAATTCCCAAGAGAGAAAAGATCCTGAGTGAGATGGCTGGGGCACAGTGGTTCACAAAACTTGACGCGTCACATGGTTTTTGGCAGTTGCAAATTGACAGTGCAAACGCAGACCTATGCACTTTCAACACCCCCTTTGGGCGCTACAGTTATCAGAGGCTCCCCTTTGGAATTTCCTCAGCACCAGAAATGTTTCACTGTGCAATGGAGAATGTGTTTGAAGGACTGGAGAGGGTCAGGGTTTATATTGATGATGTCATAATATGGGCGGAGACCCAAGAACAGCTCAACAGCAGAGTGCATAGTGCACTTCAGAGAGTCCACAAGTACGGGCTCAGATTGAACAAGGAGAAATGCCAGTTCAGCACCCAAGAAGTCACGTTTCTTGGGGATCGACTGACACCGCAGGAGTACAGCCGGGCATGAACAAAATCAAAGCAGTGACTGACATGCCCCAGCCAACAGACAAGAAGGCAATACAAAGAGCACTAGGGATGGTGAACTACATGGGAAGATTTGTGCCTAATCTTGCCGCAAAGACTGTTGCTCTCCGCCAGCTACTGCAGTCAAACACAGAGTGGTCCTGGCACCAGACACATGACAAAGAGTGGAAAGAAATCAAGGACATTTTAAGCACAGAGCCAGTGTTGTTTTTTTTTTGATCCGAGTAAGAAGACACAAATCTCCACAGACGCCTCAAAATATGCACTGGGGGCCGTTTTGCTGCAGTATCATAATGAGGCTTGGAAACCAGTGGCTTATGCTGCACGATCCATGACAGAAACAGAACAAAGATACGGGCAGATAGAAAAAGAGTGTCTGGGGCTCGTCTTTGGCTGTGACAAGTTCCACTCTTATGTCTTTGGCTTGCCACACATTGAACTTGAGACTGACCACAAGCCACTCATAACTATCAGCAAAAAGCACTTGAATGAGATGACACCACGCATTCAGCGTATGATGATGTGTCTACAGAAGTATACCTATGAACTGTCATACAAGCCGGGGAAATACCTGTTAGTGGCTGATGCTCTGTCATGGGCCAGACCAGCACAAGGACTAAACACAGGCGGCACAGAGGAATATGAAGCCATAAGGGGCCACGTGGAAGCTTTGGTGGAGGCTCTACCTGTGAGCTCTACACTGAAAGAGAAAATAGTAATGGAGACTGTAGTGGACCGCCAGCTTCAGAAAGTGATATGGCACATGCAAAATGAGTGGCCAAAGCAAGCGTGCCCGCAGTACTACTCATTCCAGGAAGTGTTGGCGGTAGCTGATGGCCTGTTGCTGAAAGGTGACCAAATAGTCATCAATAGTCATCCCAACAAAGCTACGGAAGGAGGTCCTCCGAATACTGCATAGAGGGCACTTGGGCATAGAGAAAACAAGGAGACTATGTCATGAATCGTGACATAGCAGAGATGATCAAAGACTGTGCCACTTGCCTTACTTACCATAACAGACAGCAAAGAGAACCACTGCTCACAGACATGGGGGCGGAGCACCCCTGGGAAAAAATTGTGACGGACCTGTTCCACTTCAGAGGCAGAGAGTATTTACTGATGATCGACTACTACTCCAATTATCCTGAGATGGCTTTGCTCACGAGCACAACAGCAACAGGAATAGTTAAGCATATGAAGTGCAGCTTCGCACGACATGGCATTCCAGGAACTGTCGTCTCAGACAATGGGCCTCAGTATGCCAGTCAGGAGTTCAAGCAGTTTGCCAGAGAGTATGGATTTGAACACATCACAGTAAGCCCACACTTTCCACAGGCAAATGGCAAGGCTGAAAAGGGTGTTCAAATAGTGAAAAGTCTTCTGACAAAGGCAACAGAGAATGGTGAGGATCCTTATTTGGCTCTGCTGGCTTATAAAGCAGCACCTCTGGCGAGTGGGAAGTCTCCGGCTGAACTGCTCATGGGCAAACGACTACGGACACAGATCCCTACAGTGAATAAACAAGTCCACACACCTGCGCTGGAAGCCATGAAAAAAAAAAATGAAAAAACAAAAGAGATACTTTGATCGCACAGCAAAAGCAATGCAACCTCTGCAGGCGGGTGACAGAGTTTTCAACACAGAAAGACTGGACTGGCAGCGCGCTGGAACAGTGCTGAATGAAGTGGCTCCGAGGTCCTATGCAGTCCAGACGGACACCGGGGCTCTGGTCAGACGAAACAGGTTGCAGTTACTTAAAACACAGGCCAGCAATGCAATTCCTTCAGTAGAGGAGTACAGGGACAAATGTGCACAGCATGGAACAGCAACAAACAATCAGCCAGGGGTTTTAGTGGAGAATGCACCTGTCATGACGGAGCCAGAGGCAGCTCCAGAGAGACGGTCAGAGCGCATTAGAAAAGCCCCCAACAGACTTAAATTAATAGCAGACAGCTTTAACCTCACTATTACACAGTTGAGGTATAACGAGTTCAAAAAAATATATATATTTACATATATTTTGTTAAATGTGTTAAGCCTTAGTATCTGGTCATGAGTTCATCAGGTAATGGATAGCCTTATGGTTTAGTCATATTCCATGCTCAGGTTAGGCTAAAATAATCGTGACACAGTTTGTCTTGAATGAGGCGGTGGTAAAGACCGTCTTCCTACGGTGTGCTAAGTACTGGCAACCTCTGGCACCAAATTATATATTTATTTTTATGTTTAAAGAATGCACAGTGAATCTGTTTTTGTTTATTGAATAAGGGAGATGTAAGGATATCCTGTGAGACACTATTAGGGTCCTAAGAGGCCACCGTAGCAGGAAACTGTAACGTCACGAAATGCGTAATAAATGCAGTTGAATACTTACCAGCTAATGTGTCAGTCGCATAACATGACAACCGCCAGGTTAGGAAAGCTTGAGAACTTGAGATGTTGGTAGACCGGCACATAGTAAGGCAGGGAGAGAGGAGGAGGTGCATGAAAGACCTTCTAACAGGCACCACGATGTATCTGAGGGGTACTTCCAGAACAGCAGTTTCTGGGGGTTGGCGGCCCAATAGTAATAAAGAAAATTGGGAAGCGCAAGCCCACTACTGAATTTACATCGCTGAAGTAAAATCCTGCTGATTCTTGGTGTCTTTCCGGCCCAAATGAAAGAGCCTGATTAGACTATTGCTGTAAAAAAGGACATAGGTAAGAACAAAGGGATGGATTGGAAAAGATACAAAAAATTGGGCAAGCTATTCATTTTAAGTGCGTTTATTTGAGGGAGAGAGGTAAGTTACCCCACCTCTTAAAATCCGCCTTCATCTGAGCAAGAAGGGGGGGAAGTTAGCTAAAAGGAGAGCCGGCAGTGAGCGAGTAACATTCACTTCTAGGTATTTAAAGGCCAACTTATTGAGTTGAAAGGGCAGATCTGTCTGCTGAAGCAATAATGCGTCTGGATTGATTGGGAAACACTCGCTCTTTTGGAGATTTAGCTTGTAGCCGGAGAAAGAACTGAATTTCTCAAGATTGGAAAGAATAGTTGGTAAAGAAGATGATGGATTATGTACATATAGCAGTAACATCTACATATAAAGATAGCTTGTGTTCAATTCCCTTCCGTAAGACACCCTGGAAAGTGGGTGAGGCCTGTAAGGCCACTGAAAGGGGCTCAATAGCGATGGCGAAGAGTAGGGGAGAGAGAGGGCAGCCCTGTCTTGTTCCGCGTTCTAGGGTGAAGTAGTCTGAATGATTATCATTGGTACAGACACTGGCCTGTGGGGATGAATACAACAATTATTCCTATTCAATTCTGTCAAATGTCTTCTAAGCATCAAGCGATACCACAAGTTCCGGAGAAGTTGAAAACTGTTTAGAATAAATAATGTTAAACAGGGTCCGAATGTTAGCAAATTAATGTCTGCCCTTAATGAAGCCTGTCTGTTCCTCTGAGATGAATGATGGGAGGATGGTCTCTAGGCGCCTCGCTAGAACTTTTGCGAGGACCTTTACATCCACATTAAGAAGACTGGGGGGCCTGTAAGAGGAACAAGAAGTAGGATCCTTCCCGGAAAAACATTTTTAAACCTTATTTGAAAATGTCTGAATCTACGACACTTATCAATGTCCGTTATCTGCTTGTCTATTAGCATTTATTATGATTATAGTGCAGTCGCCTACATTTAATTTACCTGTCAGTGAAAATATGCAGCCAATCTCGTCTCACGCCCGTTATGATGGTGATTTGGGGCAAACAAAATATGCTGTTATCCACTTCAATCATAAGTCTTCCATCATCCACCTTTTTTCATACAGAGGTGTCATGAATTGCACCATTTACCAAAAAACGTCACTCTGGAAAATCTTCTGACAAATGTAATACCAAAAGACCACAGAGTTCGAATTATATATAGCTACTGAAAAATACGTTTTTATAATTGTCTTTATTTTACCGAATTGGATGTCATTTTTTAATTTAAAAGACACAATGTGCACGTCAGCCTTCAACAATTGAACCTCAGAGTTTCGTAAAACTTGGACACTGCCATTGGACGTCACACAACGCAAGTATACAGTAGCAGCCAGCAGGTATGATTTATTTAAAAGTATCAATTCCTTAACCACAGACTTTTGATGGCAACGCTGGACGCTCGTTGGCTGTAGCGTAGCTTTAGGGTTAGGCATAGAAGTTGTGTTATTGATGTTTGGGTTTTAGCTAGCAGAGAAAATATTAGATTTTGCTGAAATAATACAAACAATTTGTTAATTCTAGTGTGCATACCATTGAAGTTAGGCCTCAGGTAGCGGTTATATCCTTTCATGAGTTTCTGGATCGTAGGCTGCAGCTGGGAGTCATTCCAGTCACCCCAGTTGTTACCGCCTGGGAACATACAATCACTGCAAGGTGTGTGGTGGGTGGTCATGGAGGTGTAACGGAGGTTAGAGAGGAAGAGAGGATGGGGTGGAGGGACGAGAAAAATAAGTTTAATATGATTAAGACATCAGTTAAAAATATGATACCCCCTCCATATAACCTCTTCATTTACAGTGTCTGACCTCTCACCTTTGAGAAAGGGCCAGGCCCAGGGCCAGGAAGGTCAAAGGGTGGGTAAATATCATGATCAGGCTGTCAAAAGTAGTCAAAGCTGTGGGCAGAAATAGAGAAATAATAGTTAGAGCTGAATTAGAAGTGAACTGATTTTGTTTTCTGGATACACCAACATTTAATTTAGAATTATTAGGATGGTTTTACTTTAGGCAGCAGACTTGTAGCCAAACATAATATGGATGTTCATTATTGAGCAAGGCAACCATTAATGCCTGTTTCTTCAATTTATATGTGTAGTCACCAACAGTTAAACATGTTGTTATACACCTTTTTCAGTGAATCAATAAATCATTAACTAATTAATACCACACACCCTCACATAAGAATGCATGTCTGTGTGCGCACACACACAGACGCACACAGCATGTGCTACATGCAAATCATTCAACACAAGATGGCAGCCTTGGCTCAATACAAGCCACAAGACTTTCTTATTTGCACCGATCACAGACCTGAATATACGCGCTTTTTAAGCAATAAGGCATTATGGTTTGTTGAATATGACAACGATTACATGGCTGAAAACAGTTCATAGTCATAGAACAAGGAATCATAATACATGACTGAGCAGATATTCAGGAGCAATCAGCCAATAAATTTTAAAGTCCCAACGAGTTGACTACATTAATAGTGCAGGTGCCATAAATAGCAATGTGGGGGGTCTTGGCTTGGTGGGCTAAGTTGCTGCATTGCAGGACAGTCTACATCATGATAGTCAGTGGTTTAAGCCAGACTATGGCTTCTTTGGCATCATGATAGTCAGTGGTTTAATCCTGACTATGGCTTCTTCTGCATCATGATAGTCAGTGGTTTAAGCCTGACTATGGCTTCATCTGCATCATGATAGTCAATGGTTTAAGCCTGACTATGGCTTCTTCGGCATCATGATAGTCAGTGGTTTAATCCTGACTATGGTTTCTTCGGCATCATGATAGTCAGTGGTTTAATCCTGACTATGGCTTCTTCGGCATCATGATAGTCAGTGGTTTAATCCTGACTATGGCTTCTTCGGCATCATGATAGTCAGTGGTTTAATCCTGACTATGGCTTCTTCGGTTTTTCATGGACCCTCCAACAAGAGGCAGCACAAATTGGCATAGCTCTGCACAAGATTTGGGATAGTTAAATCAGATTATCTACGTCAGTGTTTTTCAACCCTCTCCTCGGGGAACACCAGCCGTTCCATGTATTGGATCTATTTCTGAGCTAGCACACCTGATTCAATTCAGCTACTAATTATCTGGCTCTTGATTAGTGAATACCGTGAGCTAGTTCAGAGGCTACAGCTAAAATGTGGAACGTCTGGTGTGCCCCACGGAGAGGGTTGAAAAACACTGATCTAACTTGCCACGTCGCTCTCCAGCGACTATTTGTGTGCAGATCAGGCACAATTTTTTTTTAAATTGCAATGTCAGCGCTGAAACATGCATTCTCTCTCATTTGGGTCCTTTAGCCATCTCTATGGTCCAGATGCAGTGGCGGGCCGTGCATTTTACACCTAGGCCTTCACTATCTTCCCAAAATGAAAACGCATTATAATAACCTCACAATGACATTCTAGGGCTATAGGTTATTGTCATTCGGCATATAATGCACCCCATATTCATAGTAAAGATAAGTTTATTCCACTCGATAAAGGTTATTTAACACGAGGCTCAACACCTATGAG
>JACXGM010032847.1:0-12490 GCA_016801145.1 Umbra pygmaea | reverse complement strand
CGCTGATGAACACACCGAGGAACTTGAACTCTGAAACTCTCTCGACTTCAG
This sequence comes from Umbra pygmaea, assembly GCA_016801145.1. NCBI lineage: Eukaryota > Metazoa > Chordata > Actinopteri > Esociformes > Umbridae > Umbra > Umbra pygmaea. The sequence continues at coordinate 12,439 of JACXGM010032847.1, read as the reverse complement.
CTCCATCGATGTGTATGGGGGCAGGACCCTCCCTCTGCTGCTTCCTAAAGTCCACTATCATCTCTTTTGTCTTGCTGATGTTGAGAGAGAGGTTGTTGCTCTGGCACCAGGTAGCCAAGGCTCTTACCTCTTCTCTGTAAGCAGTCTCTTGTTGATGGAGATGAGACCTAGGATGGTTGTATCGTCAGCAAACTTTATGATGGTGTTGGAACTGCGTGTGGCCACACAATCATAAGTGAACAGAGCGTACAAGAGGGGACTGAGTATGCAGCCCTGTGGGGCTCCGGTGCTCAGGGTCATTGTGGAGGAGCTAAGGTTGCCCATTCTCACCATCTGGGGTCCTCTCGTTAGGAAGTCCAGGATCCAGTTACAGAGGGAGGAGTTAAAACCCAGGATCCTGAGCTTGGAAATGAGCTTCGCAGGAAAAATAGTGTTGAATGCTGAGCTGTAGTCCACAAACAGCATCCTCACGTATGTGTTCCCTTTTTCCAAATGTGAGAGGGTGGTGTGTGCCGTCAGTGCGATTGCATCGTCAGTAGATCTGTTGGGGCGGTATGCAAATTGTAGGGGGTCCAAGGTGTCTGGAAGGGCGGCACAGATATGAGTTTTGACCAGCCGCTCAAAGCACTTCATGATGATTGAGTTTAGTGCTGCTGGGCGGTAGTCATTTAGGCAGGTGATGTAAGGTTTTTTTGGAACCGGGATAATGGTGGCCTGCTTGAAGCAGGAGGGAACTGCAGACTGAGTTAGGGAGAGGTTGAATATGGAGGTGAATACCCCCGCAAGCTGGTCGGCGCATCCTCTTAGAACATGGCCTGGAATACCATCTGGCCCTGGAGACTTCCGCAGGTTCACTCTTTTGAAAGCTCTCCTTACGTCAGCCACATCCAGGGTCAAAGTGCAGTCGTCTGGGTTCTCAGCCAGCCAACTTATGTTCCTAAGTGTGTTCCCCGAAGTGTCCCTTAAGAAGCTTCTTAACGCGCTGCCTCTTAAGTTCGACATTACAAAGGCACTGTCCCAAGGGAAGGTGCTGAATTTGTTGTCATCGATTGCTCAGGAATCGATTTTTCACTTCACGAAAAGGTGCATTATATGTTAAGAAAGACAACACGTTCTATGTAAATGAAACATTCCTCAAATTATTCCAGTAACATTTCTTTTAGCATAGTTTAAGTTATCAGTAAAATATAGACTTATTAATTCAATTATCAAATTCTCAGTAATGTGTTCATACGATATGTTGTGACTGGTAGACGAACCGGGTATCCCTCGCTAATCATTCACCCTCCTCTTCCGTTTTGCCACTTGTCCCGCTTCTCGACGTGGTTTTATCGACTTTTAAAAATGATGTAATACACTTTTATATCAATGGTAAGGTACTTCACAATCAGAATTGCTTGGCAAGCAGCTTCAGTTACTTCTGTTTAATGTGGTTTTGATTGCCATTGGTTAATGTTTACAATAAAAAGCAACCTATCTACAATAAACAGAGAGAGAGAGTTAGATAGAGAATAGGGTGGGGAAGCAACGTAAAAAAAGGGCACCAAGCTTCTCGTCAGAGGAACTTGAAGTTTTGCTGGACGAGGTGAGCTTGCACAAGGTGACACTGTTCCAATTTTCGGAATAACTTGTGCAACAGCAACAACAAAAGCTATGAAGTGACATAGCAAGGCTGCCTCCGGATCAGGCACACCGAGGTCCTGGCAGGACGTCAGGAAAAATCTCAAAAGGGCTTAAGTTTTGCCGAATAAAACAATTCACATGGACTGAACGGCTCTGCGGCCGGCGCCGTTTTTTAATCAAAACAAGGACACGTTGGATCGCTGCCATAGTTGGTCGCTTACTGGACACCACCATGCTTACCCATTTATAGATCTTAGCCATTTAGAGATAAAATTGTTTGCCAGACTTTAATTATCAAAAGTGATTGCCAATCTAAATGCTTTAATGACATTACGAAATAGCCTTGGCTAATTACCACATATTAGTTCTGATACCAAATAAAGTCAATTTCATAAATGGGCCTGTATCCATTGCGAACATATTTTATTATTAGTCTTAAAATGTCCATAAAATCATTGTTGAGCCAAAACATTGTCAACATACCATAGTTTGACTTGTACTGCGCTGCACTGATTTCTAAAGACTGCTACACAGTGGCGTCGACTAGCAACTTGAGCTCAAACAACGCTAAGAGAGAGCTTATGAATGGTCCAGACCAACCTTACGAAAGTGTGACTTACAGAAGATATACTTAGCGTACAAATGTGTCGGGAACCGTGCCATGAGGTTAAGAGAAAGGTTAAGGAATAGGTTAAGAACTACTTAGCGATAAGAACGTTTTGGGGAACCGGGCCCAGATCCAGAGTGTTGTCTGCTTTGTGTGTAGGGGTCATCTGGGCAGGGGTGAGGTTGTGAGAAATTAATCAAACTTAGATGCAAGAAAGTTGAAGTCACCCAGAAGAATGAGTGGTGAGCCATCATCTGGGAAAGAGCTAATCAGCATGTCAAGCTTATTGACGAAATCACCAAGGGCACCTGGTAGACAATGGAGGACAACAATGTTAAGCTTGGATGGAAAGGTTACATGGACTGCATGGAATTCTAAAGAAGAAATAGGTAGGTGAGTGAGAGGGAAAAGATAAAATCTCCATTTCATGGAGATGAGTAGCCCTGTTCCACCACGGCGTTGAACTGATGCTCTTGGAGTATGGGAAAAAGCACAATCAGATGAAGAGAGAACAGCCAGAGTAGCAGTATTATCTTGGGTAATCCACATCTCTGTCAGGGCCAGGAAATCAAGAGACCAGAGGGCAGCATAGGCAGAGATAAAGTCAGCCTTTTTGACAGGAGATCGACAGTTCCAGAGACTTGCAGAAAGCATATATTCTACATGGGTTGTCCTGGCAGAGAAGACAAGATTGAAAAAGTTGCATTTTATGGTAGTGAGAATGACTGTAAGAACTGTGATGAGACAGTTGGAAAGAAAATAGACTTATTTCACAGCAGATAGCAATAGAGCATGAACATTACAGAATTGTTACCTTACCTTTATAAACGTCCTCTCTTACCGTCCTCGAAAAACTCTGCAGAACAATTCGGGCAGAACTGTCTTAATTTTGGCGACAGTCTTCATTACAAAAATTGATAGAAAAAGTATTTTGAATGCATTTCATTCTGGCTTCAGAACAGGTCATTGTACCATCTCCACTGCCATTCTGGTCCTGAATGACATTGTAAGTGGGATTGATGAAATAAGCATTGTGCAGCTCTCTTCATTGAGTTATCAAAGGCTTGCAACACTGTCATCATTTGACTAGCCCTGGCTGCCTTTAGATGGTTTGAAAATGTACTAGGTAGAACACAGTGTGTATACACTGATGTTGTATAATCAGGTAGAGAAAGGTGTTCCACAGGGATCGATTCTAGGTCCGGTTCTTTTTTTGATGCTGTGTGTCATAGTATCATTCCTTAAGATCTCCACTGAATTGGGTAGAACATATTTTATTTATTTTTTACTTAAGTTTGAGGATTTGGTTCCATTAGGGCATTTTAGACATCTACTTGAAGATAATTTTATTATTGAGTGTTTGTTTTGTGATTTTGTTGGTTTCTGCTTCGCTTTTCAATTGCTTTTCTTGTTCCTGTACATTATAATTTTTTGATCTACCCAGGTCATTGCTGCAAATAACAACCTGTTCTCAGTCAACTTACCTGGTTGAATACATTTATAAATATGAATCTGGAAGTATCGAATAGGCTTAGAATTGGGCCCACATACTTTTTCTTGGTTCAATCTGTGTCATTTTATGATTTATGGGTTTGGTTTAGATGATGAGAAGAATGAGAATCACATGGAAATCATGTATTAATTTGTTTATTATTTGAAATAGAGCAACAGCTTGTGGCTTTTTGGTTTGATTGGTTAAAGGTTGATCCAATCACATTTGTAAATGCCCCTTGTCCCAAAATATTTAAAACCAAGCACTACCAGACATATCAATATAGCGTTTCAATTTAGTCAGCATTGCAACTCCAAGCAGAAATGGCTGAACATACAGTCTGTCCATCTTACAAGCAGAGGTAGGACTGGAGAATCAATGTGCTAAGGCACCAACCTCACAAACATATATGTATTTGTCTTACATGTCGTTTACAGATACAGTACATTGCAAAAGTATTCAGACCCATGATCAACTGTCAAATATTACTAAATTACAAATACACGTTTGTAACATTAATTGTATATTTCATTTGAAAACAATGAAAAGTGCAGCATTGGTCTTATGTGGAGAAACATTTGTGAGAAAAATAACTTATATTGTTTTCCCAATTTAAACTCCCAATTTAAACTGATGAAAGTAATTAGCTTGATGAGGACATAATTCCATGGTTTACATGTGTAAGGATAATTTGTTAGGATCAATGGTCAGGCTATACATTTCAATAAAAAATATGATCAAAGAGCATATAAAATACTATTGTAGTATTTGGATATTCCAATGAGCAGAGTTGAATCAATAATCAGAAGATGTTGTATCACACCACCCAGGCATTGGCAAAAAAGGATGTCCCTCAGAAAGAGATTTGTAAGAAAAGCTGTGTGGATGGAGCCACATAATTTATGGTTTGGAGTGGAGTCCACCATACCAAGAGCTATGCATAACACTGGCCTGTTTGGGAGGAAGACGAGAAAAGCTGTTCAAAAAGTAAAAATTTTTAAGTAACAAGTACAGGGTTTGTTAGAAATCATGCAATGAAGTCATGAGAACATAAAGAGAAATATGCCTGCTTTTCAGAATAATTTCATGGTCAATTAGTTTTAGGATCTGGCCTTCCTCTAGCGTAAGTAATATTGATGACAGATTGACTGCTTCTATTTGGGGTTTATGAGGACTCATAAGTACAAATTGTCTACAATAATGTATTAAAATGTGTATTATTTAGGTTTCAAACTTTTTTATTCCTCCTTTTCTCTCCATTTCCCAATTTTATCATAGCAGTTAAATCTATGGCTTTCTCATTGTAAAATCGTTGAACATTAACTTAACAAAAACTTTGGTTTTAATTGATGTTACATATACATTTTTGACATTTAGCACACACTTTTATCCAGAGCGACTAACAGTAAATACAATGACATCCCCCTGGAGCAATGTAGAGTAAAGTCCCCTGCTCAAGGACACAAAGCCATTCAGCGCAGACGGAAATCAAACCGTCAACCTTTTGACTGCAATTTTGACCCCTTAACCACTGAGCCATCTGACGCCCTAGCTTATCTTTGAGAATGCAATGCAATGAACTTAGTGTCAATGTCTATCATTATCAGGTGTTATCAAACTTATTTAGACACTTTTATCCAGAGGGACTTTCCATAGCAGTTGAAATTACTATGATTTGGAAAGAAAGAAAAAGCCGGTAAAAACTACTGTACTGCTCCTTTCACTTTCTTCAAAAGTTAGTGCAAAGTTAACATATACAGTAAAAAAATGTATGATGAATTTGCCATAGATCATTTAACAACTTCATATATAGTTTTAGAACTTAAGTGTCCCCCGAAAATAATGAAATATTCATTGTAACAGCAGATTCTACAAATCCAACATGTTTTAAAATGTGCAATCTCTTTCATAACATACATTTATTTAAATGGATTGTATCAAAGCTTGAAATCAGAAGAATGTTGTGCTATCATTTTACGATACAGTACATAAATAGTTGCCTACAAATCCTTTTCTGATGTTTCCCTTAGGTTAATTTACTAAAGCACACTCTGTGCCTCCCCCAATCATGATTTGACCAAACAATCAGTGACAAAAACAAAAAAAGGCTCTTCTTATGGTTTTGCATTGTTTAACATGTTTTTAAGCGTGCTAAAAGGCTTGTAGGTGTCAAGGAACAATTGGTTTTATAATTTAAAAAGTGTTTGTGTATTTTTGTTGCTCGACTGTGAAGAAGTCTATGTAAATAAGTACAATTGTCTCAACCTCGAGGGTAGAAGTTCATGGAAGCCTGTGATTTTAGTCCTTAAAACCCTGTCTGCAAGAAAAAGATATTCACATCGAGTGGAATTGGCCTTCTTGAGAACACACTGCAGAAACAACTGAAAACTTGGGAGGATGTACAGGACTATCACAGCTAACAAGCAGCCACAATGAACTTACCGCACAAAAAGCTTTTTTGGACAGAAGCACTCACAATTTCATCTCAAATCCACAACACAAGTAATATGATTATTTTTTTCATCTCTTTCCATGAGTGGGCTTGTTTCTGGTTGTAATGAAATAAACTTGAATATGTGTGTTGACTTCCTGCAGATTAAGCATGTACTGAAAGTCTGTTTTTAATTAATTCAAGTGGATGGAATCTTTCACACAAATAAATAACCTTGTCCTGAGGTACATAGTGTACAAACGTAGCCGAAATTATTGGTAATTGACTTAAAATGGCACTGATAAAACATTGGGACACCTACTGTAATATTTTGTTGCACAGTCTTTGGAGACAAAAACTGCAATCAAGTGCTGTCTGTAGTTCTGAATAAGATTTCTACACTTCTCGACTGGTAGTTTGGCCCACTCTTATTGAGCAAACTGCTTGAGTCATCTCAGGTTTAATGGGTGCCTTTTCACCAAATGTCAACTCTTTCAACAGATGTTTGATGCGATTTAGATATCAGGACTCATAGAAGGCCACTTTAGAATGGCCTAATGTTTTCTCATCCAGTCTTGGGTGCATTGTTAGGTACACTATATAGCCAAAGGTATGTGGACATGACCAACACACCCATATAAGATTGTTGTAGATCCGGTTCCAAAACCATGGGCATTAATAAGGAATTAGCCCTCACTCTTCGGGGAAGGATTTCCACAGGATTTTGGAGTGTGTTTGTTGAAATTTGTGTCAATTCAGCCAAAAGAGCATTTGTGAGGTCAGGCACTGATGTTGGTCACAATGAGCGTTCTAATTCATCCCAAAGGTGTTAAATGGGGTAAAGTTCAGGGTTCTGTACAGGCCACTCGAGTTCCTCCACACCAAACCCATTGAAACATGTGTATATGATTCCTGCTTTGTGCACAGGGACAGAGTCATGCTGGCACAGGGAAGGGCCTTTGCCAAACTTGTCACAATGTAGAATTTGTCTTCATGTAGAATAAGATGACCCTTCTCTGGAACTAAGGGGCCTAGCCCAAACCCTGAAAAAACCTGAGACCATTATCCCTTCTCCACCATTATTGGTGTGTCCACATACTTTTGGCTATATAGTGTGTGTGTTTTTAGTCATTAAACTGCTGGGGGACACATGATCTGTGACAGAGACAAAGCTTTCTGACACTGGGCTGTACGTTTTGCTACACAATGCCTTGATATACTTCTTAGTTAATTATGACCTGTACACATTCAAGGCACCCAGTTCAAGTTCAGCAAACAATGCCAAAACATTACTGAGCCTCCTCCATCTTTCACAGTAGGGATGTGTTCTTTTCTGTGAAAGCCTTTTTTCCACCTTTGTAAACAGGGAGATGGTGTGATTTACCACAAAGCTCTAATTTTGTTTCATCTGTCCAACTTTCTCCCAATTTGTCCACATGCATTTTGCTCATATGCATTTTGGCTTTTTTTGTGTTTCTCTCGTAGAAGTTGGGCCTTCCTGGGTCTTGATGATGTATGGTGTGGCTTGGAACTGTTGCACCTTGAGCTTGAATGTCGGCTTAGATCTGTTTTTGACATTTTCTCAGTACTTTCTCCACCATTCCAAAAATCGAGCCACATCCAGCGATGTTCAATTACACTGAGTTGTTGTCACGTGCTCACAAGACTTGCTAGTAACAGACAGACCATAAGCTTTCTTAGAGTTTGGTAAAACTACCATGCCCTACTCTCATGGAATTGTTTGAAGAATAATTAGAAGCAATGCTTACTCAGTGCAAGGTCTGTTGTTGGAAATAATGTTTTCAATGCGTGGAGAGTACACAAAGCAACACGTCATTCTTAAAGGAACACTCCAGACCCCTAAACAGCTCAAAAACATTGCATAGGTCATGTTTCCGACATGACAGTCACTAAATACACCTTCTTCGCGGGTTCGGTAATTCCCAATTCGGCCACCGTAAGTTGGCCAAACGATGCCTTCCTGTCTCTGTCCTGTGTCCAACTCGTGCTGGTGCCCATGTGGGTGCCCACGTGCTGTTGGTGATAATGCTTTCTGCCTTGTAACTCCAACTGCACCTCTCCAGAGTGCGTCCCGTTATCCCTGCCCAAGTCCAACAAACTGTGTTGATGCTACACAAAGACAGTGGACACTAAACGAACACTGATCCCCACCCGTTAGAGTCCGAAGAGGACTGGCTACCCCCTTGAGTCTGGCCCCTCTCTAGGCTTCTTCCTAGTTTCCACCTATTATGGATATTTTCCTAGCCACTGTGCATCACTTGTTGTTGCTTGCTCCTTGGGGTTGCAGGACAGTTATTCTGTCAAAGCACATTGTGACAACTGTTGTTGTAAATAGGGCTTTATAATACAAATTTGGTAACCTTGTAGGTATATTCAGTAGGCTAGCGCATGTTGAAACCAAGACAACAAACAGGTGCTAATGATCAGACATAATCAGTTTAGAGAACCACATTATTAGCTGAAACAAAAATGGGTGTAAAAGGAATTACACAAAGCAAAAGACAACCGAACTAAAAGGTGAAGGTATGTCACGTGGAAGGGTTTGTGTTTGTTTTTGTTATTCACTGTTTACTGCTTGTTATAGTACATTTAGGAACGTATTATTATTATGATAATAAATACAGCTTAAATGTATGTCATATACGTTTATAGGAAACAATAGTTTATGTACTATATGGATTAATCATTTAGTAAAATAGTTATTTCAAATAGATTTTTTATTTTTCCTTGACTCAAGCCTCCCCTAGCTGCTCTCTGATTCCCCCTTGGGGGCCAAGACCCCTTGTTGAGAACTACTGTTATATTCCATTCAAATATATTTGTACCATGCTATTCGTTCTGTTCTTTGAAATACAAAATCCAGTCCATATGAACGTTAACACTTCTAAAAGAACAGGGCTTCAGCCATTAATGGAGATGTTAGCCGGCAAAGTCGCTAATGGATGATGCTAATTACTGCAGGGTTTGGAGGCTGCACAAAGAGATAGGATCAATATGTAACGCATGCACACTCCACTCATTCATACGTCTCGGATGATGACATTCGCTTGGAGCATGGCACTAGACAAGGGGGCATTATAGAAGAAGAGGACAAGGAGCAAGGGTGCTCTGCTCTTTCATTTGCACAATGTGGCTGCTCAAAGAGGATACCTAATGGCTCGATAAAGGCTTGACGGACCAGAGGAGAAAAGAGTGTGTGCTGGTGTACAAAGGCTGACAGGAGAGCCTTGCTCCCATTGAACCTGTTTGATGTGGATTTTTAACAGATAGTTAGTCAGAAAAAGAGAGGGGAAGTACAGAAGAAATAATATGCTTACTGTCGTCAAACCTGCTAAACACTATTCTCGAGTTAGATAGATATTTGTGGATAGTGTGTCATGTTGTTACTACTGCATGTACGTATACAGACACTGTCAGCACTGTGCTAAAGCTGTGATGGCCTAAACAATTTTTTTAGGTAACTTAGAGTTTGCACGCTATGTTATATATTGTTTTTGTTCTAATACTTGTATATGCCAAAACAAATTTCAAGCTACACCTTAAACAGTCTTGAAATTATATTCTCTGTACTGCAATCTGTAGTACCATGTTCAAAGGCCAACCCCGCGTAAATGTGGGTAAAGGGCCATGTAGGCAAATTAACATTCAACCTAAACATTTGAACAGGTAACTGGATCTTCCACAGCTTTGAGAGTAATTTGCCCAGGACATGGCACACTTTCTTTTTTGGCAATATCCTGCTCTGCCCCACTCCTCCCTCTCCAAAGAGCTCCATTGATCTACTCTCTGGTGAGCCCTGTGTCTCCAATCTCAGGCTAATTCCAGGAGGGATTGGTTTTCCCTTGTTACCTTGTAGTTGGGAGTCCTGTTCCTGCCCTTTCCTAGTTCTCCCTGCCCTCCTTTCCAAACAGCACGCATAATGCCCGACAAGGACCCCTTTGTCTCTGAGCTGAGCCCAACGCCCCATCGGAGGCTGGACAGATGGAATGATGGGAGAGGTGGGGGGTATATGCAGGTATGCGACCCGTCTTCCGCTCTGCCCCTAAGATTCCCTAATGATTTCAGTGGTAGAGACAGGAAGTGATGATGGTCATCCTGAGTCACCTTATTGGCTCTTTGATGTAGCTCTTGAACTGTGACCAAATCAAAGTGAATTGATGCTGGGTGAGAGCAGGTTCCTTCCTGTTTACTTCTCAATAGAAAAAGTCTGATCCAGTAGATAGCCATGAATGGCTTTAAAGATTTATAAGAAAAAAGATGCCGATTTACAATTGAACAGTTGTAGTAAAGATTATTCAAACCCCATTGCAAATCGGGTTTATTGTCAACATTTACATCTGTCAGCTGTTTTGCAATGAACAAATCAAACAAAACCAATTAAAATAGTTCAACACAATCAATGCCTCAAATGGTTTCCCCAAATCCAACTGAATATGCAAATCATTATGACTTCTCCACTCTCAAAGTTATTCAACCCCCCGAATAGAATCAAATATGCGAAACAGGTGTGGTCTCAAGCACACCTGATGCAACTAATCAAGGGCTTCATTAGTTGCACCAGGTGTGCTTGAGCTGGAACACATGAAATAACTGAACTGGCTAGGGGTGTGTTGAGTATCACGTTTGACTGCGTGTGAGAAACCTGGTTAGGACAAAAGAGTGGTACGAAAAGTTGAGAGAAGAGATTGCTCTTTGAAACAAGGAACAGGATAGAATAGAATAGTGAAGGCACTTAATGCTCCCATAGAAAGCATTGGAAATTCAAAGTGAAGGGAACAGTGTTTACACTGCCTGGACGGGGCAGAAAAAGGAACCTATCAACAGCTGCAACCAATTTTCTGAGACGGCAGGTTGTGAAAAACACTTGAGTGAATGCAAAAGACCTGCAGCAAGACTTGGTGGCAACAGGCACTGAGGTTTCAGTGAGCACAGTAAGGCGCGTACTAAACGCAGAAGGTTTCCATGCCAGAACTCCAAGACGTACATCACTACTTACCCAAAAGCACAAGAATAGTCGGCTCCAATACACAGAAAACCATAGACAGAAGCCACAGAGTTTTGGGATTCTGTTCTTTGGAGCAATAAAACAAAATTTTAATGTTTTGGCATGATGGATTAATGGTATGTCTGGGGGAATATGAATGAATCATATGCTGAAAAGAACACTGCACACAGTCAAGCATGGAGGTGGCTCTGTGATGCTCTGTCATTGGAACTTCAAACAGGACAATGATCCCAAGCATATCTCAAATTCCACCAAGGCTTGGTTGCAGAAGACGTCCTGGAAGATTCTACAGTGGCCATCACAGTCACCTGACTTGAACCCCAAAGAATATCGCTGTTGGGATTTGAAGAAGGCTCTTGCAGCATACAAACCCAAGAATATTACTGAACTGGAGGCCATTGCTCATGAGAAATGGGCTAAGATTCCTCAGGAATGCTGCCAGAGACATTTGTAGCAGGTCATAACAGCAAAAGTGTGCTCTACTAAGTTTTAAATACTAAATATGCTTGAAGGGGATGAATAAATATGAGACGGGAGAAGTCATTATCAATTGCCGTTGCAGTTAAATTTGGGGAAAACACTTGAAGTATTTGTTGTGTTGAGCTATTTCAAATGCTTTTGTTTGATTTGTTTGACTGTCTATACATTTCAAAAGTAAACCTGATTTGTAATGTGGGTTGAATAATTTTGATCACAACTGTAAATTTAGTTCAAATATGTGTAGTTTTTACCAGGGAGTTGTGTATCTGGCTGGGTGAGGGTACTGCTGTGGAGGGTACTGCTGTGGATAGCCTAGAGAATAAGCCCAATGTCGTATTCTCACCACATCCACAGTAATACCCTTCTCCAACATTTACATGCAGATGGATTACAAGCAGTCAGTCAACTTTATGGCCTGCTTCAAGTTTTGTAAACAAATGAACCGAAAATAACTTTCAATATTTTCTAAATATTCATGTTTGCACCAGTCCTGCTAATTATTAAGATAGCAACAAGTCTATTAAATGAGACGGACATCTGTAACTTTACATAGATTACTCACATTTTTGTTTCTGTCGATGCTTTATACACAAAGGCAAACCAGCTGTTGAATAATCGACGGGACACAACTTGGGGGGGCAGCGTTCCACTCTTTGTCCTCATCAATATTGTGTAGAAAGGTCTTCACTGATATCTACTGATCTGTACTGGTCTCTACGGTCTCTACTGGTCTTCACTGATATCTACTGATCTGTACTGGTCTCTACAGTCTCTACTGGT